>JAXQGJ010000243.1:0-22758 GCA_037039655.1 Pseudozyma sp. M118-08B | reverse complement strand
CCTACAACACCCATCATATCTGGAGTTGCAACAACTACATCGTAGTCAAACCAGTTTTCGCTTTGGATCTTTGTAACAGAAATGATACCGGAAAAGAGAGAGGCGAGGAACGAACCACCGGCCATGGAGGCGGTGATACCACCCTGAACATTGGCGCTGGGACCGGGGTTGCAAAGTGCGCCAGGGCGATCAGGACACTCGTGTGTCTGACCAGCAGGTCCAAAGTAGGTCAAGTAGTTGGGCGAAGAGATGATGGCAGACATGGAACTGATGTCGAATCCGAACAACAGACCACCTGTGCAGGCGAGTGCTGTGAGCACGTAGGGGTTGGTGATGCGACCCATGGTGGCGAAGGAAGAGGTGAGGGGGGAGGGAGACTTGCAGAATAGGTGAGGAAGAGAAGTGGGCGACGTTCAAATCTCAACAGACCAAGTATTTATGTTTGTTTCGTCTCGCCAGCCACAGTCTGGGGAAGTGCAGGCTCGAAAGTGGGGTAGACAAACTCAAGCACAACACCTCAGACGGACGATCCGACGGCCCAAGAAAGACGAAAGAGGCAAGAGGGACGAGCTTGAACAAATCCATCGGGGTCGGATGCAATGCATGTGGGTTTCTCGACATCTGCCAAGAGGGGCAAGTGAGGCGTCTGGTGCCCCACATCGACTGACTCGCCACGAGAGCACAGGGTTTAGACCAGGGCTCGAGCTGCAACAAGGATGAAATCGCGGGGTACGATTGGTTGAGCAGACTCAACTGCACGGAAAGCGTATGAGCATGGTGGGCTTCGGAGGCATAGCACCTTGCACGCTGCAGTCTCGGATCTACCGACAAGCGAGCACCACCAGCACCACCAAGTCACCTGCAAGGCAAAGTAGTCACACACTCGACAATGGCCAACGAAAGCAACCCAAGTCAGGGCGAAACCTCGCTTGTGCCATTGAGCCCTGTTGCAAGGAACGTCGAATCATGCGACGTGGTATGTCTCTTTTGACCTCGCCTAAGTTCATCGAATCCGCGACCCCACCTTTGGACGGATAGCGCCCCCTCTTTTTCCAAGTCGACAAAGCACAGTGACAGTCAAACAGTGTGGGGGCTCTTTGCTTTCGGTCTACCCGGTCATCATCTCACTTCCGCATCGGCATTGCCGCTCTTGCACAGTTTCAGGTTCACTGGTACATCTTTGGGCATGCTGAAGCGCACCTTGTGACCGGCTTTGAAGGGGGAAGGATGTCAAACAGAGCGCAGACGTGCGGTCAAAGAAAACTTTTTCTAGAAGTGCCGAAATGACCGGGCAATTTCCTTTTCTTTCCTTTTTTTTCCCCCCTTTTTGTTTCTTTTTCCCACTCCGCACTTCTGCAGCTTCAACCGTGCGGTGCGTGATCGAATAAGAAGTGGGCTGCGGAGCAGAGTTTTCCGTAGACTAGCCGACGAACAGCGAGACAAGCTTTGCTTTTTTCTTTTTTTTTTTTTTTCAAATTTCTGACCGGCGGTGCAACTGGTCCTGCGCTTGCATTCTTTTCACCGGCGAGAAATCAAGCCACAAAACCGTTTCTCTCCGCCAAGTGCGGCCAACACCGAACGTCTTTTGAGACCACAACGACTTCCCTCTACCGTTGCAAAGGAGAATGTCCTCAATTTGGTGAACGCAGTTGACCATTGTGACTTGTGATACTGTACACAAAGGCGAACATATGAAGTATACGCGCAAGTCTGACGTACATGGGCGTCAGGGGAGTTGTGGGACGGTGGGGAGCGAATACGGTACCCTGAGTTTAGCAACTCTGCGTAGCCATTGTGCCGTTATTCTCATGTTGTGTGTGCAGCCACCGGAAACGAGCCACTGCGATCCGAACCAACCAAGTACGACGAATACCGATGGTTGTCGTCTTGTTGAATCGCCAACCCTTGGTCTGAGCAGTGTTGGACGCGTTAAAGCCGTTTGCCCCTCCTTTGGCGCTTTGGCTCTTTGGCTCTTTAAGCGAGCCTTGCTTCAAGGCGAAAACACCGAAAACTGCCTTTCTTGAGGTTTCTCTCCGATGAACCGCTCGACTCCGCCGCTACACATCGAAGTCATTCATGGCCGAAGACCGACAATGTCCTTTTCCCCTTCTCCTGTTCTCAGCAACGATGCCGTCTCAGTCCTTTTTAAGTGTTCGAACCTCATGACTGCTTTTCATGCACGTGTTTGACCCAATGTGAGCCCCCCACACCTTTCTCCCTCCCACTCACAACATTGCCGAGAGTCACCCCACTTGTCTCAACCCCGGCCCGGAGTAGCATCGTCCTAGCCGAAGATCGTAGGAAGAGATACCCGATCGGCGAACATTGTGGCGGTCTCTACCAGACTTTATGCCACCGGATAGGTGTCAATCGAGACTCTGGAGGTTGGGTTCGTGTAATTAAGTTTTCTCTCTGCCCAGGTGAGGCCTTTGAGTTGGTGAATTCTTGTACCTTCGTAAGCATGTGCCCAGGCCGAACAATACCGCAACATCGCCCTTGACCCTGTCGAAATTTTGTGACTAGCAATTCCCTCCATGGAGAGGCTTCTCTGCAGCGATTTGACCTCGTTCCTGAGTCTTCCACACCTTACACTGTGCTGCCTTGTGCCGGGGGGAAATCTCGCTTACTGGCATGTAGGAACGAGCTGTCTGACTTCTTCTAACGATTGGCGAGCTCTTCTCGTTTCCCACGCCTCATATTATTCTGGGATCTTCATGTAAGCCGCGGGAACAAGATCATTCCCGATGCAAGCGCAAATCCGTCAGCCTCCGCACACAAGCCTTGCGGAAGGATCGTGAGAAGGTTCAAGAGGGTCTCCCTGTTTCGAAACGACTCATGAGGCAATTGACTGGTGTGCAACTCGAAGACTCAGAGTTGCAGACGTGACAAGGGAAGATTCCGCTGGATGATACATGGCTGTCATGGCTTCCTTCTGCGGAAGCGAAGACAGAATTGCGAAGCTCAGCACTTGTCATGAGTACCACGGAAGGTACTAGGCAAGTCTGCCATGAAAGAGCTCTTCTGTCGGCCTGCTCACTCCAGCAAAGCCTGATTCGGATCTTCCGACCACCGCCATATCGGACCTGGCCGACCCGCCTCGAAGAATTGATAGGTGGCGGGCACAATCGCTTCGGAGCCGTGTCCATTCGGAAGAGAGATCATTTGCGGGACGATGGTATACAGAGAGAAGGTGACATATTTCAAGCCGAGAGAAAGATCAAGAGCGACCGGTGCATAGAAACGATTGTGTTGCAGCAGCGGTGATGGACACCTCAGTAGCTTGCTCCAAAGACGAGCTCTTCGTCAAACAGCTCGATGAATTGCTCGTTGAGAATGCGGTATTTCTGTCCTCCGACAAAGCGGCGATACTCTTCCAAAATGGCGCTGAGATTCCATCTCTGAAGCTTGCGGAAGCAGCCGACCACAGTGCCTGTTCGGTGACGACCAAGGTTGCACATGACCAGCACTGGATATGTTGCGGGCTGGACGAGGAGGTGCAACGCCTGCAGCACGACCTCTTCCGTGATGGGGTCCCATGCGTTGGTCGAGTAGAGCACGCCAAGGTGATGCAGTTCTATGTTCTGATCGACGCAAAAGTCTAGAAAGCCGGGTTCGGGCTCTTCGGGAGCGAGCCAGATGACGCTCTTCAATCCGAGCTTTTCGAGGAATGGAAAGTTGAGCTGGTCGGGCTGACCTGAGCGATAAAAGTTCTCCTCAACCATGCCATAGTTGGGCGGTGGCACCAGCATGGTGAGTGACGACGTAGCTCAGCAGCCTGAGCTTGCGAGTCGTGAGTCGTGGTGATCCTCGCTGTCGGCGAATGCGATGGTGGATGGATGAAGTGTCGAAACAAGAAGACTTGCTTTGGACCCTGAATCTTTGAATTCACAGTTTGCAGACAGCACGATCCTCCACCCTTGACTCGGAGCCGCTAAAGAAAATTCCTGGCACAAGACCGCGGCGACTTGGCGGTCAGAAATCTCTTTTTGCGTGGACCCTTGATGCAGGACAGAGCAGCACGCTGACGCACTCCGCGTGATAAATGGCTCAGTCGCGCCTTTTGGCTCAGCTTGAAACACAATCCAGATCTTCCAATGCAAACGCATCATCGACCAACACTTTCATCATCCTTCTATTACCTTGTTACCGCTGTCATTTGCATTCCTCATCCCGACCTGTGAGGCAACTTCAGGAGGGAATACACATCTAGAGCATGGATCCTTCCTGTTTCATCGACATGTCGTAATCCCTCCGCAGCTCGCTGAAACTCTCACGTTCAAGGCGTACCGAAGCCCTGCAGTGCTGCCATCATGGGTGTTCAAGGTCTTTGGCAGCTTTTACAGCCTGTCGCACGCCCCATCAAGATCGAAACCCTCGAAGGAAAGCGTCTTGCCATCGACTCGTCACTATGGCTTTACCACTTTCAGATGGCCATGCGCGACAAGGAGGGTCGAACACTTTCCAATGCGCATATCCTCGGCTTTCTATGGCGTATCCTCAAGCTCCTCTTTCATGGTGTTCGTCCCGTCTTTGTCTTCGATGGTGGTGCTCCTGTTATGAAGCGCAAGACCTTGTCAGGACGAAAAGCTCGTAAGCAGGGTGCTAAGGAATCGCATGCACGTACCGCCGAGAAGCTTCTTGCAGCACAGATGAGACAAGCTGCCATCAAGCATGTCGCCGACGGTCAAGGTCAAGCCTCCTCTTCCTCTGCTCAACAGACACCTGCCGTAGAGGATGGCTCCGGTCTTGGCGAGAACACGGTCTACTACGACGATCTTCAGTCCGGCAATCCTAGGGCACTAGCCTCCCACGATCTACATTCAGCTGAGCCAGGTAGCTCAGCCGCGCCAAGTCGTGAGAACAGCAGCTCGCCAACCAAGTCTGGCCCTCGCAAGATCGACTATCACAAGGATCCATATGCTCTGCCAGCCATGGAGAAGGATCTCAACTCGGTCTCCACTGCCAACGGCAAGAAAGGAAGGCGAAAGGACTACCGCTTCGCGACAGAGGACGAATTGCGTGCCGTCATGAATACAATCGCTCCAGAAGATCTCGACACTACATCTGAGCTCTTTCGCAGCTTGCCTGCCGAGCTTCAGTACGAGCTTGTTGGTGATCTTCGTGCTCAGTCGCGCATGACCTCGTACAAGCGTCTACAATCGATGCTTGCGACAGCGCCAACTCCGATCGACTTTTCCCGCGCACAAATTGCTGGGCTTAAAACGCGGAATACGTTGACGCAAAAAGTGCTAACAGTCACAGATGAGATTGGAAAGGCCAATATCAAGGTGCCTATTCGTGTTGCTGGTGAGCGCAATAAGGAATACGTACTAGTTCGCAACCCAGGTGCAGAAGGAGGTTTTGTGTTGGGTGTACGTGATGCCGGCAATACGCAGGAGAAAGCCATCGACGTCGACTACGAGGCTGAGGAAATTAACATCACCGATGACGAAGCCAAACAGAGCGACTCGGATCCCGAGATCGAAATGGATGATGTCGAGATCCCTGTACAAGCATCGCCGTCGCGGTCTACAAGTCGAGCGGCTGACCCTGAGCTCGACGAGCTGCAGAAGGAGGCGGACCCGTACATCCGAAAGGAGAAGGCCTTAGAACTTTTGCAGGCGCGGGCTCGTCATCATGCCAGGCAGAGACGACGCGAAGCTGGCCTACCGGACGACGACGAAGATGATTTTGAACGAGCTCGCCGCCCTCGACGCAAGCGTGGGGAGCGACCTCTCTTCATTCGCAACAAGAACACCTCTGCCGCTGCTGGGTCGAGTGGCTCTCTACGACAAGATCAGTGGATCAATGTCGATGCAGACTCGGAAGAAGAGGACGATGACTTTGGGATGATGCAAGACATTGACGACGAGCTTGACGAGGACGAAGCTGAAGATCTGGCACGAGCCATCGCAGAGTCTCAGAACGACGAGCAGATGAAACCATCGCATGGTCTCAAACTCGCGCATCGAAGCGGCGAACCCATTTCGCTGCACGATGCCATGTCTCGCCGGAAGCAATCTTCCGAAACACCGGATCGCAACCGTCTCAGCTCTCACTCGCTAGTTGAAAGAAGCTCAGCTGCGCCAACAACGTCAATTGCCGGGGTTGTAGCTGAAGCCGACATGGACGAGGACGACTTTGAGGACGTACAGCCCAAAGCGCCTTCCGCCCTGCAAGAGGTGCAGGCAGCGCCTCAGCCAGCACCAATCCTGGAGCCGATCGAATCGGTGGACCCGCCAGTCGAGAATGGCGATCGAATGCAAGAGCTGGCAGCACTCGTCGGCCGTGGCAAGAAGACCAAGGGTGGTGCGGGTAAGCCGCCGCCGCGTAGAAGCCTTGCCGGAAGCCTGCGAGCCGCACGTCGATCTTCATCCTCAAGTAACCTGCACGAGAATCCTGAGCAGGCAGCATCGCCCGACGTACCGCTGCAACAGAACATTTCAGCTGAGCCAAAAGCGGAGACACCGCAACGCCTGGCAGCAGCTGGGCCTGGTCGCATGGGACCACCGCTCAGGTCAGCATCGCAGCAAAGACTTGAGCTCACGCAAATGAGACCAAAGTTGGTGACGCCTGTTGCAGTTTCGGCACCTCAAGAGGATCTTCCGCCCACACCAGAGGAAGTCAATCGACAGATTGCTATTGATCTTGATGCAAATGAGACAAGTTCCGACGACGATGACGATGACATCCACGTGGTCGAGCCGGAGCTCACACCAAAACAAAGCGAGACGGAATCCTTCATCCCATCTCCGGCGTCAGAGTTAGCAGCGTCGCCAGAGGAAACTTCTCCTGCACCTGCAGCTGCCCCTGAGATTGCGGCTGACGGTCAGGTTCAGGCTGGGATTCAGGCTGAGCCTGTCGAAGAAGCGGAGCCGGTCAAGATTGCAGACGGGCAGCTGGCAAGTGCCGACGATGCTGTAGAAGCCGACGAGCCTGGCGTCCCTTTGTCTTTGGCAATTCCGGAGCAGAGTCTGGATGGAGCACAAGGACCAGGCGTGACAGAGCATGGCGCCGAACCGGATGCTGTTGCCATGGACAACATTCCTGCCGCAGCTGCTGAACACATCACAGAGCCGGTAGTTACCGAGCTTGGACCGATGGACCCTGCTCCTGTGCCAGAAGACAATGACGCGCCGGTCAGGCAGCAAACACCGATGGAATGGTCACCCACCCCTTCACCTGAACCCGAAGCTGTTGTCATTGGCGCTGACGGTTTCCCACTCCCGACCGCTGAAGAGCTCGATGCTCTCGACGCTGAGGACGAAGATGAGATTGCCCGTCTCAACGCGGACCAGAACGAATTTGTTGCCTTCCTCTCTGCTACCAAGGGTCGTAGCTTGTTGGACGTCCAAAAGGAAGTCGAGAGCGAAGTCAATGCCCTCCGAGCTGAATTCGCAAACTCTCGCCGCTCTGAAGAGGATATCACCAAGCAGATGGCGCAGGAGATTCAGATGATGCTGCGTCTCTTCGGTCTGCCGTACATCACCGCGCCCATGGAAGCCGAAGCGCAATGCGCCGAACTCGTCTCACGTCGTCTGGTCGACGGGATCATCACTGACGATAGCGACGTGTTCCTTTTCGGTGGCACACGCATCTATAAGAACATGTTTAACAACAACAAGATTGTCGAATGTTTCCTCCTTTCCGATATGCAACGCGAACTCGGACTCGATCGCGAAAAGCTTGTCCGCCTGGCGTACTACTTGGGAAGTGATTACACGGAAGGACTGGCTGGTGTCGGTCCAGTAGTGGCGATGGAGTTGCTGGCTTTGTTCCCTGGCGAAGACGGCTTGCTCAAATTCCGCGACTGGTGGTTGCGCGTGCAGATGGGCAAAGACACAGAAGAGCATACACGCGGTAAAACGATGCGTAGGATCAAGAAGAACCTGCGAAACAAGGTGCATCTCGAACCTTCGTGGCCTGAACCTGCCGTGTTGGACGCGTACTACGCGCCGTCCGTTGACGAAAGTGATGAACCGTTTGCATGGGGTTTGCCAGATCTCGATTCGCTACGAACGTTTCTGGGCGAGTACCTGCACTGGCCGGTGACCAAGACGGATCAGTATCTTTTGCCTATCATTGAGCGACAGAATGCACGCAATCGCGCACGCGGCAACCAGACGACATTGGATCGCAATGGATTCTTTGACAGTAGTGCAGGGACGGGGATTTACGCTGGTAGAAAGAAGATCACGTACGGTAGCAATCGGTTGCAAGAAGTTATCAACGGGTTTAGGGCTGCTAATCGCGGTGGGAAGTCGACTACAGCTGGGAAGGGAAGAGCGAGAAGGGGGCCGAATGAGGATACGAGCAGCGAAAGCAGTAGCGATGATGACAATGACGTGCAAATTGTAGGTGCAAGGATGCAAACGCCGATGGTATCGGAGGAGATGTTGGGTAAGGAGATGGCTAAACGTAGGCCTGTTGTTCGACGTGAGGCAGAGGGAGCGGCAGAGGATGATGCGGAGATGAGGGAAGCGAGGCGGGTGGAGCTCGATGCGGCGATTGAAGCGCTCGAGGGCACTGCTCCTGCCCCTGCTGCTGGGAACGGCAAAGTAGCGTCACAAGCAGGGGAGGCTGCGAGTGGAGCGTCGAAGCGAAAGAAGAAGCCAACGACCTCCAGCACTGCTCCAAAGAAGGGTGGTAAGCAGACACGCAAAAAGCCAACCACTGCAGCAAACGCCAACGTAGCGGAAGAAGACCTCTCGTCCTCAGCCTCCGACTCATCCTCCACTAGTAGTGGCATCGAAGAAACCCCCCCGCCTTCTGCTCCACCGGCCAAGAAAGTCGCCCGCACCACATCTACGCCAGCTAGAGGCGGTCGGGCGCGCGGTCGTGGCCGCTCAACTACCTCTTCTTCCGCTACCACCACTCGAGCTTCGACCAAAGGCAGAGGTAGAGGCGCGAGAGCCAACCTTTACGCAGCACGCAACATGTCCCTTGATGACGTTGGCAACTTACCCGAGAGTCGAAGTCCCAGTGTTGATCCGGCTAGTTTGAGGGCTCGAACGAGCGATAGCCGGACAAGAAGGAGTAGCAGTGCTGCTTCTTCTTCGGTGAGTCGCGATACACCTGTGCGCTAGGTCTTTACGGGCAGAAAGGATTGCGTGCTGGACTGATAGAATGCGGAATGATATGGATTCATTTGATGATGGTAATGAAAACGTAGTGAGATTCTCGTAGGCAAGTGTGAAAGGTTTGAGAAGACGTTTGAAGGTTTGCGAAGAATGTAGTGGGATTACAGTGTGTGCAGTGCAGGTCGGTCAGAGGTGAGATTGTGATCATGTGCGATGCATTTGAAGCCGAACCTTTACCTTGGATTTCGCAAAGGGACATGGACAGGGGTTTTACATCGTTCGCTTTGACTGAAGATTGAGATTCTTTGCGGACCAACAGCCATGGTTGTTTCCTGTCCGAGAGCCTAGATCAAGTTTCGTCCACCTCCATCTTTACTGTTTCTCGGGTTTTGACTGAGCAAGCTGCTGCCATTAGCTCGCGATGAGGCCTAGGTAAGGTAGTCTGTGAGGAGGGGGTGAGGCTTGGTGTGCTGATGGGTTCGAACCGCTTGGACGGAGTTGTAGATGGGAGATCCCTTTGCGTGTCGCACCGCGAGGAGCGGGGGATAGAGCGTTTTGGACCAAATCCTCGTACGTTCAAGCCGCTTTCCATCTTCGATCAGCTTATCATTAATCTTCCCCCAAAAGCACGCGGCAAACCGACGTTCGATGTGGCACCCTAACTTCACCTTCCTTTCTTTTTGCTTTTCCTTTTTTCTACATTTGCTTAAGTTACGTTGAAATCACCAAAACATCCATTTACGTTTTTCGTTGCTCATGCGTCGTGTTTGCCACCAAAACTAAAGCTATCACAATGAGCAGCAACGTATTTCCCACCATCGCGACCGGCTTCTTCTGCAGCCTCGAGCAAATCTTGTTGCGTTTTAGGCCTCATTTGAGTCTTTAATTTGAGCTCTCCATTGGACCAATCAATCGTTCCATTACTGCCGAGTGATGTAATGCCGGTAGAAGTGGCCGTTGAAGTATTTGCACCTCCCGACGAAGAGGTGTTGCTTTTACTGTTGCTACCGCTAGTGGTAGAGGAGGAAGCGGAGGCGGGAGCGTGCGACGAAACAAACAAGAATATCGCCCCAATAAGTGCAAATAGGACAAGTAAGAGAATGAGATCCGTAATCATCGTCGGTCGATGGTGAAATGAATGTCGCAAATTCAAGATGGTAGTCAAATTGTAACGTCCGGCAAGCGTAAAAAAAACCCCGAAGTGCGATATGAAAGAACACAGACGCGAGATGAAATCACACACGGAAAAACAAAAAGCTTCCGCCGGCTCACCTGCATAATTAACTCAATCACGCGGACGAGAAAACAAAAAAGAAGAAACCTTCAACGCACAGACACCTTTCCCCACTCCCGCCATCTTCTCAAACTCCGCCACCAGTTCCACTTTTCTTTTTGGCATACAGACCTCACTTACCCCACAAAGACGTCAGTCAGCGCAAAAGGATCAGCTTATTGCCTAAAACTCGTCGATACTATATGTCGCTATGCTTTGACAACGTATATATTTAATGCTAGAAATACAGTTTATGATGATGATAGTGCGGTTCGATAACGTCCATTGAGGGCCATCGTGACATGTGTTTTTTCGTTGTAGAGATGAGTGACGGCTCAGCGCGAGCTAGGCGTCGCATTGGTACCTTTCTCCAGATCGACTTCTTGACCGGCTCGCTCTTCCGCATGCGATGCCCTCCTGCTGGGCAAAGCGCTCTCTTCACCGGGATGCTTTTTGGCATGTTTCTTCTCCTTCTTTTCGGCGATCCACTGCTTACCCTCTTCTTTCCTCTTCTCGTCGTCGTTCCTGTCCAAGCTAAACTCTTTCGTAAATAACACTGTCACGACGAACGCCAACAGTGTCAATCCCAACCCAAACCTGAAGACATTTCGGAAACCTTGGACGTAAGCGTGCAGTAACCTTTCGCTGGTCGCTGCATCAAAGTGACCAGGTTCGGTGATGAGTTTGGGATTGCGTACGACTTGACGAAGTACAGCATCGGGAAGGCCTTTGGCTTCGTTTCGGACAGTGTTGTTGAGGATGGTGTAGCTGATAGCCAAAGATAAGGTACCTCCGAATAGACGCATAAAGTTACGTGTCGAGGTAACGACGGCAAGGTCACGGCGCTCGACAGCGTTCTGAGCGGCTACAAGGGTGGTCTGCAGTGTTCCTCCCGCGCCGAAACCTGCCATGGCCAGAAAGCCGATGACCATTCCGATCGAAGAATGTTGGTTGAGAAGACCGAGCAATCCAACGCCCGTCGAGAAAATGCCGAAGCCGATCACGATGATGGCTTTGTACCTGCCCGTCTTGGATACGAGGATACCCATTGCAACGGATGTCATGGCCTGGACCGCCATGAGAGGGATCAGTGTGACACCAGCTTTGACGCCCGAGTATCCCTTAATGACCTGAGTGAATTGTGGGACGAAGAAGAGGAGCAAGTAGAAGATGCCACCAGAGCAAACGGTCTGCACGAGAACACTGCAAACCGTGCCGATGCGAAAGAGTCGCATTGGTACCAGTGGCAATGCCGCGAAGCGCGCCTCGACGAAAACAAAGATGACAAAGATGACTGCGCCTAGAATGAGCGTCACAAGCACGTGTGGACTCGTCCAAGAATACTGCTGACCACCCCAGTTGAGACCGAGAAGAAGCAATACAGTGCCGGAGAGGACAAGTGCGGTGCCAACGTAATCAATTTTGGCGAGCTTGCTCTTGACGCTGCCCTCGACCTTCTTGAGCGGGAGCAAGATGACGACACTGACGAGTGCGATGAGGATGATGGGCACGGCGATGATGAAGCACCACCTCCAACCGACAGATGCGAGTGCACCGCCGATGAGGGGACCGCCCGCATTTGCGACGGCAACAACGACACCCAAAAGACCTTGGTAGGTGCCACGTTCTCGTAGCGAGACGACGTCACCGACAATGACCATGACCAGCGATACAATACCGCCACCGAAAGCCCCGGCGAGCGCCCGGAACACAATAAGCTGTGTAATGGACTGCGCAGCCGCACAGAGCGCACTTCCGATGAGGAAGCCGGTAAGCGCAAAGATGATGCATGCTTTTCTGCCAAAGATATCGCTAAATCTTCCGTAGAGTGGGCTTGCTGCGGTCGACGTCAAAAGATAGGATGTAGACAACCAGGAGCTCTCGTTTCCTGCATGGAAAGACTCTGTGATCGTACCAAGCGCCGTACTGATGATACTTTGGTCCAGAAGCGCCACCAAAAGTGCCGCACTCAAGCCGGCAAAGCATAAGATGATCTGCTTCTTGGGGAGAAAATTGGTCTGGTCGGAAAGCTTGACCTTGTGCTCGGTCGAGCCTTCTGGAGTGGGTGCTGCAGTAGTACCGTCGTCATGATGATCTTCGTGCTCGTCGTGACTGTGGTCATGGGAGGAACGATGCAGAGTGTGTGTGACATCGTCCGAGTCACTGTGACCCAGCTTGGAGGTGAGCTTTGTCGATTGAGAACGTTCGAGGCTGGTATGGGAAGCTGGCGACTGAGGCTGACTTTCAAGGTCTGGCGGTAATGAGCCTTGGTGGGCGGATGCTATTGGTGATGCTGCTGATGTTGTGCTTGTAGTGGCGATGACATTATCTGTCGAAGTCGACTGGGCTGCTGCTCCAGGGTGCAACATGGTGCTGATACGTGCTGACGAGGAGGGCTCCGCCAATGCAAGAGGCGACTATAGTAGCGTAGATTGACAGGCGGAGTGGGTTGAGCTGAAATGAAGTGTCGCTTGTTGTTGAGTGAATACTGTTGCTCATACCAGATGAGACATGTCTTTCTAAAGGTTCCGTTCAAAGGTAATGATATGTATATGGTGTGGAAGGGACAAGAGACAGGAGGTGCAACACGCATGTCAAGCGTACCAATCTAGAGTGACAGGAGTAGGCGGCGATAGCGGAAGATAGGCTGAGTACAACCCGTATAGACAGCTGCAGTGTGATTAGCGAGCGAAGCATTCGATTGTCTTGAGTCACAGAGTCACAAAAGCACAACGCAATTCGTGTGTGTGTGATGTTTGACAGGCTGACTTTTTCCGGTGGCATTGGCCGCTGCAGCCAAAGTTTGCAAATCCCAGCAATTTGGAAAATGAGACCAAAAGGCGAAAGTAAAAGCGGCCAAGGGTGGAGTAAAGCGGTCTAAAATCGCCGCTACTCGAACGGAACGGTATCGCCGCGGCAATGCATGTTCGCTAAGGATTTCCGCTCACAATCTATTGCACGAGATGATGCCGCGTCCGTCGTGGTGCTGCCATTCTCGGTACGACATAAGCACGACATGAGCTTGTTCTTGTTGGAATTACTACACGGCTACACCATCTCAATACACATCTGGTCCCAACGGAAGGTAAGGGAGGGCATCTCGACGAATGAGGAGCCACTCATCATAATCCTGATAGCGCCGTAGCGAGGCTGAAGGCTTGGGATCGGATTTGGCTAAGCCTTGCCTTGCTTGACTCATGCTTCGGCATTGACATGGGGGAGCGGCACGAACCACGCCTCCTGCGACCACATGCTCGAGTTTTTGTGGATCAAACGGATCGGCGTGGGCCGAGAAAAAAGAAAAGGAAAAAGGCCAACTAAAATGAAAATTCGCGCAAAATCGTCGCAGCCTACTGCTACTGTAACCATACCACCAGACGAGTTATGCTACTGTAAGCGCCTTCTTGTGCCAGTCTCGACTGTCGTGACTCGTATTCGATTCTGCCCCCACATAACCTCCGCCAAGTCCTACAAGACTTGTATCGTGGTGGTTCAAGATAGCCGCTTGGATCCTTCACAACCTCTGTTGCCGTTGGGCACGGTGCGCCGGGTCTTCCTATTGATGTGCATTAGTCGCCCCCAATTGAGACACGAGCTTGTGTCTGATTCTTGTTTATCCCGCGGAAAAACCGCATTGCATTCAGGAAAATCCTTCCTCTCAACCTTGACTCAATCGGCCCTTTACTGATTTTTGGGAACAGCAACGCGATCGAAAGAGCGAAACCAAGGGTCGACTATCGAAGATACAGATTGGCTATGCTTTGTTTGGACCGTGCCATAAGGGCGAGAGCAAAAGCCGAATCAACATTGTCACACGAAGCATGCACAACGGTCAAATGAGGTGGTGACAAGAGCGCTTCGGAGAAAGGACCGATAGCGCCGTCATCCCCTTTCTCCCCCACGCATCTGGTATCGGACGCGTCTTCGCATCGACAAATTTGGGTCAAAAGTCCATTTTCTATGTTTGAGGGTCCAAGCAGGCGGATTAAGAGAATTGCCCACATGCACACCGGTCAATTTCCGACACCTCCGTTCACTCTTCTCGCTCATCGGGATCAATGCCGATCCCTCTCCAGATTCGTTCTGCCCGGTCGCACTTGCAAGATCCGCAGGCAAACATAATGCAGGCTAGCTCAACTGTTCGTGCCTCACAAGACACACGCCAATGACGAAAAGCAAAGCAAGTATACAAGTTGCATCACTATCAAGACATTCAAAAAGAGGTATCGTAATAAACCAAAGTAAGGCTACAAAGATAGGTGCCGAAAGGAGTGTGTCGTTGGTTGGTTTGAAAGTCAAGAGGGTCGGGTCACGCGCAAGGACTACTTGCGTCGAGCACGCTTTCCATTCGTCTTGCGAATATTGATCAAATCCGATTCAATCTCAAAGTCCTTTGCCGCTGTCAGCTGGTGCAATGACTTTCCGGCATCCCATCTCAACCTTCCACCTGAAGTTGTGACGACGGCAGCAGCGGCGGCGGCGGCGGCTGCAGCTGCTGCGGCTGCTGCTGCGGCTGCTACTCTGCTGTTCGAGTCGTCATCGTCAGCGCCCGTAGCTGAGGCTTCGCGTGCGGCTGCAGCAGAGGCGGCGGCTGCAGCGGCAGCAGCTGCTTTGGATGCACCTTTCTTCTTGGATCCGCCTTTAACACCGCCAATGGTACCGTTGGCACCACCGAGAACTGACAGGTTACGTCCACTGCCACCAGCACCTCCCATGTAGCTGCTATCCCCCATACCTGCGCCAGAGAGCAAATCTCCTCCACCGCCAAACGATAGACCCAGCCCACCGAGATCCAATCCCGACGTCAGTCCAAAACGACCAGCACCACCACCACCAACCTCATCCCGACCAAAGCCAGATAACGCGATAAGCTCTTGCAACCCACTCGCGATGCCCGACCCTGCCGCTACGTGACCATTGGCACCGCGAACACCAGCATTGGTCGCATCGCTATCCTCATCATTGCCACCATTCGCCCCTCCACCACCTCTTCTGCTCGTCGCCTTGTTTCGCAGCTTACGTGTAGTATGCGGTCGCTGTGCACTGTCAAAGAAGGCATCCACCGCTACATCTCCACCTTCCTTCTCCTCTTGCAGTCGCTTCTTGGTCGCTTCCACCACCGCTAACAGCTTCTCCCTTGCTCCACGTTTGGCTAGACGCGCTTCTTCGTCCACCTTGTGCTTCTCGTTCTCGTATGCCAAACGCGCTGATTCGAGCTGATGCGCGTGTAACAAGGCTGTTTCACGTAAAGCTGCGTCGCGCTGCAGGGTGAGTCGCGTGAGCTCAAGCGTGTAGTGCCTTGATCGAGCTGGATTTGAAAGCAAAGTTGCATAGGACGAGGTGAGAGCGTGATAGAGTTCTTGATAGAGAGTTTCGCGGTTTTCGATGGTTTCAAAGTGAATGCGGTGGATCCGATCAATGACCTCTTTACGCTTCTTGTCTTTTTTACTCTCAATCACTGCAGGGGCGCCGCCAGCTGCTGCGCCGTCAAGGCCAACATGAGAAGCGACGAGACCGGAAGCAGTGTTGGCAGCCGCTGCACCCGGAGCATTGTTCGCGGCGACAACGGCATTGGCGGTAGCTGCTGCAGCCGCTGCCTTCTCTGCCTTGGTGGCTCCACGCTTCGAAGCAGCGGTATCTGTACTTGCGTTCTTTGCCATGGCTGTAGAGCTGGACGCGGCGTCTTTGTCCTTCTTCTCCTTGCGGCTAGTCTTGCCAGATGGCTTGGGCGATTTGCGACTGGTGGAAGCGGGTGAAGCAAGGTGCTTTGCGTGAGATTCTGAGATGGCGCTGCCTGGACCACCGGCTACGTTTTGTGGTGGCATAGGTGGTCCTCCTGCGTGATGAGGCGGTGGCAGTGGCATGTGTGGAGCCATATGAGGCGAGCCGCGATGTTGAGGTGGCACGTTATTATAGCCGGGCTGGTGGAGGTGAGGCGGAAGACCGGATGCGCCGGGCGGGGGTGGACCCTGGTAGATCTGCTGGTTCTGCCATGAAGGCGATGGTGGATGAGGTCCTGGGCTGGGTCGATAAGGTGGCATGCCGTAGCGATCGTTGGGAGGCATGCCCATCATGCCGGGCGGAGGAGGACCGTTGGGACCAGGCGGACCCATGCCAGCACGTGGATCGCGATGCGACATGGGTGGTGGAGAAGGCGGGCGGTGATGGTGCATGCCTACGGGGGGACGACCAGGGTCTCCGCGAGGAGGATAAGACGGGCCTGGTGGATAGCCTGTGCGAGCACCAGAAAATGTGAGAAGAGCGCAAATCGAATAGCAAAATAGGAGGGTCAGGTCAGCGACGATGCGGATAATGGGGAGAAGGCGAGATGTGGAAGCACATACCTGGACCATTCTGGTACGGATCCTGAGGTGGAAGATGGTGTGGCATGGGCGGATGATCGTATCTGTCCGGGTGGTTGGTGTGCCTCTTTGGGCCGTTCATCTGTGGATTCATCTGCTGGCGGTCAAGCGAAGAAGCCATGTTGAGAGATGAGGAGCTCGCGTGCGACGGACGTGACGCAGAGTGAGTTTGCGGTCGCGGCGGAGTCAAGCCGAAATGGTGAGAAGAGCCGGATGAGCTGAGGTGCTGGCAGGAAGATGACGGTGCGTGTGGTCGATGTTTGTGCGGCCGAAGATCACGGCGCCCGATGAGCTTGGGTGGGTGAGCGAGCAACTAACGGTGCGACGAAGAGCCAAGGCACTAGCCATCCAAATCAGCTGGTGTTGGGTATGATGATGATGATGATGCAGGTGGATGGTGTCGAGAGCTGAGAAGCGGAAGGGAAGCGTTGGGATTGAACCCTCGTCGGCGACGGCAAGGGAAAAGAGCGGATGTTGCGAGCGGACCAAGCAAAGCAAGCAAGCAAGCAATCAAGATTAAAAGGCGGAGAGAGCCAGACACAGAGAGAGAGGCACAGAGAGCGTCGTTTCCCAAATCAAGGCCCAGAAGGCAGACAGAAGACTGAGAAGCTGAGAAGCCTTTTGATGCAGCTGGCTGGCTTTCACTTTGTAGTGACCTTTCAATGCCTCGAATGCAGCAGTTTCGCCTAAAATGTAATTTGTATTTGCTCCACCCTGCATCAGAAATTGCCCTTCAGACTTGAGATCTTGAGCTTCGCTAGTCACGATTTGGGCCCTTTGCCCGATCAAGATAACGCGTTTTGTTTTGACGCGTCTAAACTAACACTTTGATTCTCCCTTTTGACTTCGCTCGCACGGCAAGACACGCGCAGACAAGTGACAGAGTGCATGATGACAATTGGCCAAAGCCAAAGTGCAAGTGTTGGAATGGCCTTGTTGCCGTGTGCTGCCTTGGCAATTTCGAGTGGAGAATTGACAGCCAAAGCCAAAAAAGTGTTGTTGCATGCGTGCCTGGCTCAGCACCATCACCACCTCATCTGATCATCCCCATCATCGGCTCTGCTCGCATTCTCTCTCTCGGCGCCACCACTCTTTCGCTGAGTCGAAGCCACGAGCAGTTCAATCAGGCGTTCCTGCCCTCCAACGCGGAACATCGACACATCCGCAGCACAGCAAAGGCAGCCATCGCATTCATCCCGTCACACGGCACTCTTAGAACTTGACCGGATCGTATCAACCTCTCGTTGCCCACGCATTTGCCAGCTCTCCGGCTCAATCAATTGTACATTGATTCCTCCCTCGTTCCTGCCATCCAGCCCTAATTAGCGACCCACTCACGACTGGCTGCCCCTAGCATCGATCCGCCAACATGAACGCCCCAGGCTCTATGCGCAGGCCTGGTGGCTCACGCGGTACCAAGCTCAAACCGCCAAAGAAGATCGGCCTCGACATCTCCATCGATGACATGTGGTTGAGGCTTGCTCACGCCATTTCGCAGATCCAGAACCACAACATCTCCAAACTCAGTTACGAAGAGCACTACCGATATGCTTACAACCTCGTCCTATATCAGCAAGGTGATCTGCTCTATAACGGCGTCAAGAAACAGGTCCAGGGCCATCTCGACAAGCTTTGTCGCGAAAAGATCATTCCTGCTTTTCCTCCTGGCGGAGCCGCTTCCGTTTCTGCAGGCATCATTCTACCAGAAGCTTTGCTCTCCAACTCTCAAGCAGCATCGTCAACTTCTCGTACCAATGCAGACACCTCGTCTTCCACCAGCAGCAGCAGCAATAAGGGCAAAGGCAAAGCCACATCTTCAGATCAAGACTCTTTCGGCGATGGCATCTCCGGCAGTCAAGACGTTGCAACAGCTGCCGCCACCATGTCAGCAACACAAGCTGGAGATCGAGCTGATGCAGTAGCTCGCATCCAGGCTGGCGAACGCCTTATGACCGCCATCCGCGATATCTGGCTCGATCATCGCAGCTGCATGTCTAAGCTTTCCGAGGTTCTCAAGTACGTCGACCGCGTTTACGTCGTCAATTCCAAGGTACCTACGATCAACCGTCTCGGTCTTGAGATCTTCCGCGATTCGGTCGTTCGTTCCTCCAAATACCCCATCCAGATCTACCTCTACAGCACTCTTCTCACTCACATTCAAATCGAACGAGAAGGCTCAGCCATCAGCCGCTCTCTCGTCAAGTCCAATGTCGACATGCTTTCGGACTTGACACAACACAAGCAGGGCATGTCTTCGAATCAAGACCCCTCCGTCTACTCGACCGACTTTGAGCCCGCCTTCTTGCAGACCTCAGCAGCCTTCTACTCGGCAGAAGCGGATCGCTGGCTTGATGCAGGCGATGCCGCCAAATATTTGGCTCACGTCGCTCGAAGATTGCAGGAGGAAGCTGATCGTGTATCCGTCTACCTCAAGCCCGAGACGCAAAAACCGCTGCAACAGCTTCTTGAGAAGAACCTTCTCGCCAAGCACCTCAGCACCATCATCGACATGCCTGGATCGGGTCTCGTCACCATGCTCGACGAGAACCGTGACGAAGATCTCGCCCGCATGTATACGCTCTTCAACAAGGTCGCAGAAGGTCCGACTACGCTGCGCCTCGGTCTCAAGACGTACATCGCTGTCAAGGGAAAGCTTATCAATGATGCAGTCGCGAGTCAAACGGCTCAACAAGCTCCTTCTACCGACGGCCCTGCTAAACGCGACGGCGAAGACGACGGATCGTCTGCAGCCAAGAGCAAAGCCAAGGAGAAGGCTGGCGACGATGCATCTACACCGCAGGCAGCTACAGCCATTCGCTGGGTCGAAGATGTTCTTGACTTCAAGAACAAGTTCGATACCATCCTTGACACTGCCTTTGCCAAGGACACCGGCTGCGAGACCTCGATCAATGAAGCCTTTGAGTCTTTCATCAACACCAACAAGCGCGCACCCGAGTTCATTTCGCTCTTCATCGACGAGAATCTCAAGAAAGGTCTCAAGGGTAAGACCGAAGCCGAAGTTGACGAAGTGCTTCGCAAAACCATCTCAGTTTTCCGCTTCTTGCACGAGAAGGACACTTTCGAACGATACTACAAGCAGCATCTCGCCAAGCGTCTGCTTCAAGGTCGTAGTGTCAGCGATGACGCTGAGCGCGGTATGATGGCCAAGCTCAAGATCGAGTCTGGTCATGGCTATGTTGCGAAACTGCAAGGCATGCTGAACGATATGAAGACGAGCGAAGAGACGATGGACGATTTTGCCAAGACGATCAAGAATTCGGACCGTGCCATGCCGTTCGCGCTCAGTGTCAACGTTTTGACAAGCACCAATTGGCCAATCTCGGCGCAGGCACCCAGCTGTACGATGCCAGAAGTGATGATGGAAGCCAGGAGGAGGTTCGAGGAGTTCTACCAATCCAAGCATAACGGACGAGTGCTGACATGGCATGCCAACTTGGGTAATGCCGATGTCAAAGTCGCCTTTAAGAGTCGCACTCACGAGATCAACCTTTCCACCTTTGCTCTTGTTGTTCTGCTGCTCTTCGATACGCAAGGTGATGGCCAGGACGAGTTGACGTACACCGACATTGCACGTTCCACCAACATACCCGAATTGGACTTGCAGCGTACGCTTCAATCTTTGGCGTGTGCCAAATTCCGTATCCTTGTCAAAACGCCGAAAGGACGCGAAGTGAACAAAGACGATTCATTCTCCTTCAACAGCTCCTTCACTTGCCCATTGGCGAGGTTTAAGATCCAACAAATTGCAGCTAGGGTGGAGACGGCGAAAGAACGCAAAGCCACCAACGAAAAGGTGGAGGAAGAGAGAATGCACCTTACAGAAGCATGCATAGTGAGAATCATGAAGAATCGCAAAACACTGGGTCACAACGAGTTGGTTCAGGAAACAATAAGGCAGTTGACAGGCAGATTCCAACCAAGTCTACCACTGATCAAGAAAAGGATAGAAAGCTTGATCGATAGAGAGTATCTCGAGCGCCACCCTAGTGAGAGGGGGGTATACAACTATTTGGCCTAACGCAATCACCTTCTTTTTTTCATCACTGCATTTCTTCAGTTGGTTGTCATCGCAATGTCATCTTTACATTACTGAGTAGCGAGCGAACTTCCCGAAAGCCCACCTTGAAATAATGAAACGCTTTCAGACGCTAAACCGGTTTCCCTTATGCAAAACAGCCCTTCGTCGCAGTGGTTCAAACTCAGCCGTACAATTCGCTGCATCCACACTAAAAAGTCTAATCTCCCAACCTCACAAAGTCGTCAACTAAATATGATGCAAGTGTTCAAAGTTGAATTGTTACAAAGGAACATGAAACTAACTTTGTCGCTACCTCTCATTCGAACTTGTCGCACCGTTTGCATCGCCCGCATTTCCCTTTTGGGCAAAAGTGGCATGTAAAGGGGAAGGCAACGTAGGAGGATGCATCGGATAATGTTTGCCTCCCGTCCCTGCTCTCGATCTGTTTCCTCCCCGTCTTGAGTGATGGTAATGATGATGCCCGGCCCCAGCGCCGGCTACAAAACCCGCTCCACCCAGCGGCGGCGATTTCGTATTCTTCTCGGTCTCTGTCAACTCTTCCTCATCCTCCGAAAGTTCACCTTGCGAAGCGGATGGGGTGCGCGACATGTGGAATCCACCCGAAGAAGGAGTTTGACGCGTACGACGTCGTTTAGTGGAGGCACTGGTGCCCATACTGACGTCACTGTCGCCAGAGGGAGAGTTGGCGCGGCCTCGCATCATGGATGATCCTCGTGCGCTTTCCCAGTGAGGAGCGGCTAGAGAGGAAGAACCAGAAGCAGAGGTCGAGGCGGAAGAGGATGATGGACCAGCCGTGATTTGCTGCGGTTGTTGCTGATCGGCAGAATTCGCGTCATGCTGGCGCTTGCGTTGCAGACCCAAAATGCGAAGTCGTTCCACCCACAGATCGGCACGGTCGAGCGATTCACCAAAGACGATGGTGACACTGCGCAAAATATCGAGCGACTCGATGGCCAAAGTCAAGATTCGATTTGCGGCCTGCGCCGTAGCTGCAACCTGCATCTGCTCCCTCGGGCTACCAGCGCCATTGCGGTACCGAGCATTGGCTGTCAAATGTGTTGGCGATCCAGGTCCCTCGCTGATATGCGCCGACGAGAAGGACGGCGAAGACGGGCTGCTACCAAAGTACCCTGTGGGCGAGCTCGCCGTTGAGCTGCGATTGACGGTCGCCCATCGTGCCGGCAAACTCAAAATAAACGCCTTGACGCTGTTTCGTGCTGGCTCAGGAAGCGCGTTGCCTGCGTACTTTCCAATGACGTCAACGACGCCGCGGATCGTGTTGACAACATCACCTTTGATGTGAGCCAGATTCTGCACTGCGGTGGCAGACATGTCGAGCTCGCCGTGGTTGAGCTTGACGATTAGATCTCGCAAGATAGTGATCTGGTGCTCGATATGTGCCGTCGCGTATTGCAGCCACTGAAGACAGTACTTGAGCGACTTCATTGACTCTTCGCTCATGGCAGCCGACAAACCACCTGCAGTGGCACCGGCTTCGACAAGCATCGAGCCCCATCGGCTGTTCTGGAAAGGCAATGCATTTGCCGAGCCTGATCGCACCACCGCACCGCTGGAACCTGACTTGGCGGCATCTTCCGCATCTTCCATAGGGGTATCACTTTGCCTCTTTTGCTTGCCTGCGGTCGAATCGCTTCCGTTGCTACTGCCGGTCGCCAGTGCGGTTGTACGAGTGGCAGGAGAAGTCTCAATCTCTAAATTGCTGCCTTTGCCTCGTCGCTGCCGAAGTTCGTTAGCCACGATGTTGCGTTCGCGCTCTTCGAGTTTCAAGGAGGTATATGCTTTCTTGCGTTTCTCGCGCTCCTCTGGGCTCAAATTCTGCCATTCCTCCTGATCCTTGCGTTCCACCTCTTCCAGGATACCACGCTTTTCCTCCTTGCTGGGCGATATGATAATTATTATTGGTGTAAAATATAATAAATGAAGAGGCGGAGGTATATATTATGGAAAGATCAAAGATTGAAA
>JAXQGJ010000242.1:0-22736 GCA_037039655.1 Pseudozyma sp. M118-08B | reverse complement strand
CTGCTGCTGGATATGCTGGTGGTTTACGCCACTCGTCAACTCAGCCGCTGGCAACCTCAGAGAGGATAATTATGCTTGGCTGCAGACTGAGCGGCTATCAGCTGCACTTTCGCGAAAAAAGTGGTGACTCTTCTCGCCCTCTTCTCCACCCTTTTCACCTCTTCTTAGGAATTCCCGTTGCCAACACTCAGCACTGACTACACTCAGCACTGACTCTTGCACTCTGCATTCAAAGTGCATACATAGATCAAACACCTCTCCTTCTTGCCTCAATCCCTTCTCACACGGCACATCCGAAAGCAACGCACACACCAACGCATTCAATCGACTTTTTCTCTCTCTCTCTCTCTCTCTTGCGCTCGCTCGCTGTGGCTACTATCTATCAGCTCGCTTTTCTGCCGTCTTACCTCTTGTCTCTCAACCATCATCGCCAAGGCTCACCGACTCTCTTTCTCTCTCTCCCACACATCGTCAAGCTTCCAAGCAGCCGCTCGCTCGATCACGCCTGCTCCGACCGCCTTCACATCCCTAAATACCATCTTGAGAGCATATACGAAGTCCAAATGGCTTCTATTTAAGCGTCTACAACGCTTGCCCCTCTGCGTCTCTATCCAGACATTGCCGAATCAGCAAACGCATCCCACATTGTATCGCAACACCTTGCCCCTTCTGTCCACCCATCCTCTTTCTCAATGTCAGCCGTCTTTGGTCAAGGTTGCCGTTACACCAATTATCAAGACACCAGCCAGCTCCTCAGCACTTCTTCTATCTATCTCATCTTGACTTTCGCCAGCATCTCATAGCTTCATTTGCTACAGGTACAGAACGCATACCGTTTCACCTTATCTTAACGACCTAACGTCACAACAGACACACACTCGCAAAAGCTAAAGCGCAAGCATCGACCTACCTCTGCAAAGGCGCCGAGCATCTTTCAACTGCACTGACGTTGACTGGGAGAAGGAACACCTCGCGATCTTCATCACGCAAGTGAATACAGTGCATCATGCCGCCTCCGTCCTTCTCGCACCAGACCGCCGTGGTCTTGCCACGAGCCCTCCAATCTTGGCTCAAGGAAACAATACAAAAGATTCGTTCGGCGCTTCTGGTCACCGACGAGGCAAGGAGGCACGCCATACTCACCTCTATTGAAACCTCGATCGAGGAACAAGCCCGCTCGCTTCAGAATGCAGCTCAAGCAGACGAAGGCAATCATCCTGCTGCGGCTGGTCCTTCTCCTACTGCTCAGATCAAAGCTCAGATCTCGCTCCGCATCAATGATGCCATTCAAAGCTTGCTTCAAGGCGAGCTCGAAGCACAACAAAAGGAAAAGCTGCCTGCGCTCGTCGATGTCCTGTACGTCACCATGGCTTTGCTTGGTCCCACCACTATTGTCACGGAATGGTGGGATCTTGTGCTTCGGCCTCTACTCAAGAACGCATCTGTCCAAAATATCACTGCCAATCGTGCACGTGAACTCGTAGTTCGGGCCATGGTTGCAGCGCCAAGTACTGCATACGAAGACGAGCCAGCACCCACTGCGATATGGCCAGCACCGCTCTCCTCGTCTGCTGATCCCACCGACCCCGTCAGTCCCTCGCCCAGCTCAACGGCCAATCCTCGTCGAGCACGCGCAGTGCCTTATCCGATGTCGGCAGCTGTACCTAGCTCCTCGTCACCTTCTCGCCAGCTCCAACGCAGCTCGTCGGTAAATGCAGGTTCCGCACCCGGAAGCCGATCCGCATCCATCGGTTCTCGTCAGGATACATTCCGACGATTCACGCAGCGCATACTCGACCTCTATCTCGCTGAAGCAGCTCAGGAAAGCCAGCAGGTGCGAGCTGAAGACTTGAGCGCATACAGAGAGCAGAGGCGCGGAAGCGGTCAAGACAGTGTCAAGGCTGGCAGTGCAGCTGGATCTGTTGGTGGCGTAGGCGGCGGGGGCGATCACACCGTAGCTCGAGATCTCAGCAACAGCAGCCATCACCTTCGAGACCCTGCTGCACTCGTCTGGAAGGGCAACCTCGAGTCCATTCTGCTTGTCTACAGCAACGAAAAGCCAAAGGCATTCTTCCATCATCTCGCCGAATCCTTCAGTGAGCCTACAGCTCGTGTTCCATTGCTCTTCTTGCTCTCCACCTTCCTACGTCTCTACCCCATTCATGCCTATCACATCACTTCGACCGCATTGCCGCGCATGCTCATGCTCTCGCTGCAGCTCGACACCTCCACCACCTGCGTCTCGCTTGGCGTCACCGCCTTCATCATGCTCATTCCGCACATCCCCAACTGGATTGCCAACGGCGGGGCAGGCGGACTGCCGACTTTGCTCAGCGTCTTCTCAAGGATTGTGGACTGGAGGCGCCTTGGCAACGGCTGGGAGAATCGCGTCGGCGATGACCCAGAGCTCGAAGAGATGCGAAGGGAAAAGGATGAAGAGTTCACCGAAATTGATCGCCTCGGCAAGCGGCTCAACATCAAACCATCGTTGCGCTGGAAACGTCTTGAGTCGTCGTTCGACACCACCATGTCAACGCCGCCCAATGCCGAGCATCTTTTCACGTTCCTCTACGGTCTTTTCCCTTGCAACATCATTCGTTTCCTGCGCTCGCCCATCGATTACCTGCGCAAGGCTTCGTTCGAAAGTCCCTTTGAAGGACCATGGGAGGACATGATGGACGAGCTTGCAGTTCAGAACAGAGCAGCTCCTATTCTACGCAGGCACACCATTCATCCCGCCATCATCTCGATGGACGCCGAGACCGAGCTCACGGACAAGCAACGTTGGCTCGACCACGACTCGGCAGATATCAACGCCGAATGTCTCGGTTTGTTCCTCGGAAAATGGCATGATGTTAACTCTTCACATATTGTCCAGGCAGAAAGGCAAAGGCGAGGTTCGATGGATCACGATGGGCACGATGATGAGAATGCATCCATCTTCTCGTCGGAGGCTAGACTTGGAGCCTTTGAAATGGGTCGACGACGTAGCACTGCTGCATTGCTTAACCCTTCTTCGCCCAGTGGATCAGCTCATCGCCATTTCCAAAAGGTGCCCCACTCGGTCAACCCAGACGACATACTGCTCACGTATGCGTCGTTGAGGTCAGGCGCCCCCCTCGTGTCGAACAACGTGGCAGCACAAGCTGCTAGCATCAGTGGCAGCGCGCCGAACGCTCTCGGATTTGGAATCGGATTTAACACCCAGCCTCTAACGGCTGCTGCACAGCGATTGGAAGAGTCCCCCGCAACAGCGTTGACACACAGTAGTGCACAGACGAGGCCTGCAACTGGCATGTCCTCAAGCAGCACGCTCCCTAGATTGATGCCTGCAGCCAGCTCTGCTGCTGCTGCAACCCCTGCGATTGTCACGGCCGTAGGAAGCTCGAGCTCCAGCGCTTCACATGCGCCTTCTATGCCAGCCTCGCCAGCCACGCACGCTTCCCTTGCTCGTGTTCGTTCGCGATCGGGTTCCTTGTCGTCAGTGATGTCCAACACTACTCACAGTCCAGCAACGCCCACATCGCCCACTTCCACAGCAGTCAGGCATCCGCTCGCGGCAAGCCACTTGCCCACCGATCCGCTCACTCCACAACACGAAATCGGTGAGAAGCAATTTCTCGCCATCCCCTCGCACGATGGATCCCTCACTGGAGCTATGGCCAATCTCGGCGGTGACGCTGGCACCATCTCTTTCCTTCAACGTGAGAATCTCCTCCTCCGTAACGAACTCAACTTTGAGCTCTACCTGAAAGAGCAGCATCTTCGCCACATTGGTCGACTGCATCGTGAAAAAGTCACCGACACTGCACTCGAAGCTGAACGTCAGAACCTCTATCACACCGTCCGCACACTCCGTACGGCCCATGCAGCCCAGCACGCCGAACTCGAACGCTGCCGTGCCGAAGCTACGGCCACCAAGTCGCGCCACGTTCAGTGGGAAGATGACCTCAACAACAAGCTGAAAGCTTACCGAGAAGAACGGAAAGCTTGGACCACGGAAGCACGTCAACTCAAAGCTCAAGCGGAGGAGGATTCTGCCAACATTGCTTCCTTGACGCGTCAGCTCGAGGAATCTGGTGCACAGCTGTTCGAGCTAAGAACCAAGATGGAAGCCGATGCACCCAAGCTAGCCAAACTCGAGGCGTACGAAGCGAAGATCGCTCAGTTGACCACTTGTTTGGCTTACTGGGACAACGATGTGCTCAAGTACGAGAGGCAGAGGATGGAGATGGAGAAGTTGTTGAACAAGTGGGATGAGATGGCGTACCTCGTAGAGAGTACAGAGTTGACGTTGAAAGATGTTGAAGAGAAGTATGCTGCACTCGAAGTGGAAAACGCTCGCCTCAAGGAGGAGCTCCAAGCTGCCTTTGGTCGAGTCAAAGCAGTGCGCGAAAAAAAGAAGCAACTTGTAGCGGAAGGTGAACCAGCAAGTCAAAACGCACTAGAAAGCGTCAAAGACCTGGAGAAGGAAAAGGAACTTCTAAGGGGTCGGAACGAAAAGCTATCCGAAGAAGTACTCGAGCTTAAAGCCAGGTTAGAGAGGCTGGAGCTAAGCGCGAAACTAGGTGAAGAGCGGAAGGGCGAAGTCAATGGCACCAGCACCTACGAGACCAAGGATGGCCCTCATGGAAGTACAGGCCTGGCGGCAAGCACGGTAAAGGAGGAGGTGGTGGTGGGAGATGGAGATGTACCCCCGCTTACTGGAGAGGACGCCCCGCAGTAGTATCCTTATCATTTGTAAAAGTATCTATTCAATCAACCGACGATTGTCATTGCATCAAAGTACATTGGACCATGGTTTCGCTGTATGCATGTACAGACGGTGCATTTGTGAATGTGATAAGGAAGCACTGGAGTAAGAGACCCTGAGCGTAACACCAGTGCTGACATAGGGTTATGGTCTACGACTCTTGGATTGGCTCTGCACAACCTGGCAAATGCCAATAGCTCTATCGCAAGGCGATCTAGAGTCGGAGCCCTAGAATACGATGACTGCTTTTCTCGGTCCATCTCACGATGGCGAAGGGTCGGTCGATCGTGCTTCTTTTCACGTGGGTAGGGCGAAGACTCTTTCTGGTACCAGCATTCGGTTCTTGACATTGAGGGTAAGAGTATTGCTCATGCCGATGGCACCAATGTTGTGTTGGTAGTTGTTGCCCAAACATAGCAAGCCAGATGAGAGACATGGAGGTTCTAGCTGAGTAGTTCTATTCGTTGGCAGCGATTTCGGTAGCTGGTGATGCTTGCCACCCTTTCAATTGGCTGAGGGGGTTGAAGACCGGCTGGATTGCGAAGGATACTCTCTGCATGAATGTTCCTTTGCATCTGAAATGCTCACATGACGACATGAGTTACCTTGATTCCGGATGGGGTCAAGATATGCTTTCGCCGTAACCTTAAAGTAGCTGCATGGCGAACCTAGCGAAGTAATAGATCTGCGGCACGTACAAGTATTTGCTGCTCATTGTAATCCAAGATGTGTCAGTCCGCTACTGGCCTTCTCCCAAATACCACCATCTAAACACAGCGCACATGACCAACCACATCAACATACATCGATGAGAAATGAAAAGAAAGGCATTACGAGCGGAGGGATATATATCTACAGATTCGCAACGAGCCAGAAAACGGTATCATGAAGAAACGAAGGGGAGATATCTAGGTCAAGTACAAGGTGTCGAGATATCTAGGTCAAGTACAAGGTGTCGATGAACCTTGTTGCCAGTTGACCTACGATTGCTGTTGCCGAGACACCGCTTCCTAGACCGTAGAGTGTGGCCATGCTTCCCTTTTTGCCGCTAAAACTGCTGCGTGCGACTTTGACGGCTTCTTTGAGGTCGTCGATGAACTCGTTGACGACTGGGATTGTTAGCCTTGTAACAGCGATATGAATGGCAGGGACGTCTCCGCCGAGACCGTTCATGTGCCAACCTTTCTTGCTCATGTGATCACCGACGTCGTAGATGGAGATGTTGCTGGCTGCTGAACCGAATGCGATGACGGAAACGATGGGTTTACCAAGGACGAACAGCTCGGGAATCTCGCGTTCGATACGGACGTGCATCTCCTTGGCAGCACCGACAATGTCACGGCACGACTGAGTGTAGCCAGACTCGCCGAGCTTCATCATAGCTGCCCAAGTACCTGCGATGAGCGAACCAGGTCGAGAACCAGAGAGGGTAGGCGTGGCGTAGACTCCTCCTGGCCAGTCAGTCTTGACATAGTACTGGAATCGACGGAGTTCAGGAGTGCGATAAAGGATGGTCGAGAGACCTTTGGGACCGAAGCCGTACTTGTGGGTATCACAAGAGATGGAAGTGACACCATCAACACGGAAGTCAAACGGTTCAGTCTCAAAGCCGGCCTTATCGAGGAAAGGTACGAGGAAGGAGCCGAGACAGCAGTCGACGTGCAGCAAGATGTTGTGTCGCTTGGCTAGCTTGGCAAGGTTGGGGATGTCGTCAATGACACCGTCAGGGAAGTTGGGTGCTGAACCGACAAGGCCGATGGTGTTGGAGTTGATGGCGCGTGCGACACGGCCAACCTGGACCTTTCGCGTGATGGGGTCGACGGGGATGTGGTGAACCTTGATACCAAAGTACTGTCCTGCTTTGTCGAATGCAGCATGAGCAGAGACAGAGATGATGAGTTCAGGCTCCTTGACGCCCTTGGTCGCGCGAGCCCATTCACGCATAGCGAGGCATGAGAGGAGGATCGACTCTGTACCGCCCGAAGAAGTGGCTCCTACACCTGTGGCAGGTGCGTTGTACATGCGAAGGACCATGGAGACGATCTCTGCTTCCATCTTGCGGACTCCTGGGAAGACATCGGGGTGCAACGGGTTGGAGACAAGGAACTGCTTGATCGAGTCGGCGAGCAGCTCGGAAAGATCGTCACCTCCGTGGTACACGGCACCGGAGACCTTGCCGCCTTTCCAGATCATCTGACCATCCCTCTCTTTCCAACCCTCCTCGACGATCTTTGCATCTACACCAGCTTCCATGGTCTGCAACTTTGCCATCTCATTCCTAATCCATTCAGTTTCCTTTCCCAGCTGTGGCAGAGCGTTGTTGATTTCGAGATGCTTTGGTCGTGGAACGATCTTGGCCTCCACCTCGGCCATAGCGGTATCGAGTTCCCTCTTGACTTTGCGCTTGGCTGCCGGTGTCTTGAGGAGGAGAGAGAAGGCTTGTGCGGAGATGAGACGGTAGAGTTGAAAGAGAGACTCGGATACGCCGTAAACCTTGAGATGGCGGAGAAGGCGGGTGGTATATCGGTAGACGACAAGAGCGAAAATGGCGTTCTTGGCATTGTCGAAGGTGGCGAGAATGCGAAGCGTAGAGAGGATGAAGCTTTCGTCAGCGATAGAGAACTTCTTGCTGGAAGAAACAGCGCTGTTAGAGAGGTTCTTGATCTTGGCCGCTGCGGCCTCGCGGGCTGGCGTACGAGCCGCCATGGTTGCTGGTATGTGCGGGGACCGGGTGGCGATGCGGTGTAGATTCTTCGAAGCAAGCGTGCGTTGGGCGAGTCGAGGTCGTAGAGGTGGAAGCGTGAGCAGATGACAAAGGTATGAATTTGATGGTGCGATCTGCTTTGGTCAGCTCGGTTGAAGCGAGTTGATATAGTCGTGAAGAGAGCAAAGGTAGAGGCTAAGGATGGTGGATTACAAGACCATCAAAGCTGTTGAGAAGGACCTTCGGAGCTTGGACCAGCTTAGCTGCAGCCACTCGCGTACAAAAAGTGGCCGAGCGGCGTCTCAGCAGTGAAAGCTTACTTTTTTGCTCGCTTGTAGAGCGCACGATGACACTCTCTCGGCGCTTTCTCGCCTTTTTCCAATTTTAGGCGGCGGTAATTACATTTGGGTGTTAGTTGCGCGCGATACGCCAAGAGCCAACGGCTGAGCGCGTTTCGAGGTTTACTGGCGCGTTCGAGCTTCCGCACCCGACTTCCGCATTGACCGGTCAGCAACTTCAGAAGAAAGAGGCCGAGTAGCTGTACGGACCTTTGGAGTTGTCTCGCAGGCGAACCTGTACCACCAATGCGGACGGAGATTGTGGAGAAACTGCACCGCCAAAAGACTTGCTTGTGGATGGATTAGCTGCTGAGACAACGGTGGAAGCAGAGTTCTTGCAAACATGTCGCAGTAAAGCTTCCCGACCCTGCGTGTGGTGCAGCTGTGACAGCTTTGCGTTGTGTCAACTGGTAAGTTTGTGTACGAGTTGACGAATCTTACATGAATCTTAACACGCGCGACGCGCAAAGTGCTGCCGAGGCTGAGTTGCTTTTTGGCAGTGTTGGTCTCTCTGCTGAACAAGACCCTTGATTTCCCTTTGTTGGTCAGACTGTGACCGTGCGAACATCAGAGCTCAGCCAAAGGCTCATCACTGCAACACATACAAAATCATCCTCCCTGCCACCTTCACTTACGGCTACCACAGGTTCATCGCTAAGCGTCATGCCGCGAAAACGCAAAGGACCAAAGAGGGAGCCCTCGGAAGGTGACCCAACCAACGCTGTCCCCTCCGAGCTCAATGACGACGCCAACGCAGGACCCTCCGACACGACACCTGCCGCTCATCTGCAGCAGCGCGCTCCATCAACTCATCGCTTGACAATAGCCGCACCGCAAGCTCCTGCTTCTTCTGATGCACACGGAGATACCCGAACTCACAAACGAGCCAGATACTTGGCCGAAGCAGAGGAGGATCGTCTTGGAAAGCTCGTAGGTGTCGAGCGCTGGATCGAAAGCGTTGGACACGGAAGAGGAGCTGCTGTCTGCATCTGTGGCGAAGTTGTCCAGGCAAGTCTAGGAACCACTGAAGACCTGAGCTACCCGTGCTTCAACGTCGAGCTCAGCTGCTTCCATCCCAACGATCCCTCCCGACGTACTACTGTCAACGTTGCATTCTACAAAGCACTCGCTACAAAAGTGTCAGAGCCGCTTTTGCTTTTGAACAAGCTCGGTCCACCTGCCGTGGTCTTCTTGTCGGGATTTGCGGCCGGTTTGACACTCGGCCAAGCTAACACCTTTTCTGTCCTGTTTACTCAAGATAAGGCGGTTCTCAAAATGTCACCCCAGCCTCCATCTACTGATCCTACTGCACCTACATCAGCTATCTGGATCGAGCAACTTGCCCCTTACATTTCCCGCACCTTTGCACCTGCAGCTACTTCTGTGGACTCAGCTCGATCGACCTCAGCGCCGACGATGCCCTGGTTCGCAAATGCACATGCACGACCCAATCGTCCTCATTCGGAGCAGACGACAGAAACCGCCCTTGAGCCTTCTCCTGCCAGTCAGCTCAGTGACTGGTTTGCCACCCCCACGCCTGTTGAGCATGCAGCTCGGTCAGCTGCGGCATCTTCGTCTGCGGCTCTATCAGCTGCTCCACCGCAGCCTCACATGCAAGCTCAAGCGTCAACAAGAGCTGCAGCACCAAGCCTAGCTGCTGTAAAGAGCGAAGCTCAGAACGGCTCGTCCTCCTCATCTCGTCCCGTCAGGGCTTCTTCCAGATCGGCTTCCGCCTCTACCGCACCTCAACCGCCTCGCCGCAATGCGCCCAATGTCAAGCCGCGTCGCATGGGCAATTGCCTCTATACACCGATGTCCATGGTCCGCGACGGTGAAAAGGCCAGCATCATCGGTGTCGTAGTGGCTGCAGGTGACCCTCGTAGATCTACAAGCGGAACACGCGACCTCAGCATCAAGATTACGATTGCCGACGCCTCTTGTCTTTCCGGCACCGGCTACGCTAAGGAGCTGTCGAATTCCATCACGGTCATGCTCTTTGCACAGCAGAGCGACCGCATCCCCTCCAACATCAAACTCGGTCACATTGTCGCCTTCCGCAATGTTCACATCCAGATGTTTTCAGGCAAGCCTCAGGCTGTAGGCAAATCCATCACTCCTACTGCTTGGAGCTGGGCTGCATACGACCCAGTCTCGGGCGACGTCTGCGCATCTAACAACTTCCCTTTGGCTTCCCACACTCCACCCGAATGCAGCTCGGAAGAAATGGAGCACTTCCGCGATATGGCCAACTGGTTCTCCGAGCTCCAAGGCGTCGATGCCAATGTCATGACACGATCATCTCGACCCACACTCAAGCTTCAGCAGATCAACGAAGGCATCTTCTTCGATACCGTCGTAGAGGTGCTCAAAGTATATACCCACACAGTCGCACCCGACCTCTACGTCACCGACTATACCAACCACACGCTCTTCTACCGCGGCAACGACAAGTACTTGCGACTAGAAAGTGACGTCCCTTATCCTGACGATACCGACGGATGGGGTCACGTCTTCCAGATCAGCCTCTGGGACAGTCATGCCACCATTGCAGAAGGGCTTCAGACCGGTGACATCATCCGCATCCAAAACGTCAGGCCTAAGCTCAATCCGCGTGGTCTTCTCACTGGTGGCCTTGGGAGCAGCACCGACAGCGGCATCAAGATCCGAACGCTCAAGCCGACGGACGAAGCACGCATCGATCTCGAGACACGACGTACACGCTTCATGGAAACGCTATTCGCGGCGCAAGAAGAGGCGTTCGCCGATCAGGCAGAGCGTGCTGTGCAGCAGAATCAGCGAGACCAACAAATGCAGCAGCCGGTGATGGAACAAGCTCAGTTGCAAGAGCAGCAGCAGTCGGGTCATGGCGACGTTGCCCTTGGGAACGGAGCAAGTGTTGCAGCAGGACCTTTGAACGGTGCTGAAGCTTTAGCTGGCCGCACAACAGAAATCAACGCAGCCGCATCGACTATCAACACCGTGACCCCGCTCCTTGCTGCCCCCTCGAATCGACCTATTGCCGGAGTTGAGACGAGTCCAGCCGTATCGACACAGCCGTTCCCCACCCCTGCTCAACGTCAGCTTCGTGCAGTACAAGAGGTGACCCCGTCCAAGTCCAATGGAACAACGGTAGCGCTCGGGACGAGCAATCTGAACAATCGCGACTCGTGTGACGTCTCACAGCTCCAAACACCTGACATCAAGCCAAGCATGCTCATGGGACCACCCGAAATCGCAGCAGAAGACCGACGTCCTTTGATTCGATGCAACGCACCAGCATCCATCCCTTTGACCGCATTGGCCTCGCTGCAGACGACCTCGCTCTGTCCTGGCATGTACAAGGTGAAAGCACAGATCATCTCGACCAACCCGCCCAAAGTAGAGCAATGGGCCAGGGTCGAATGCAAGGCCTGCAAACGACTGTTGCCGCTCGATCAGCGTTTCTGTGTCAAGTGCGGAGACGAAGACGGTGAATCACTGTCGTTTTGCCTGCGCTTTGCGGTGATGCTGGAAGAAGTGGATGCCGAGTTTGTCTCACGCAAGCAGGAGCACAAGAAGCAGGATGGCAACAGCGCCGAGGCATTGAAGAAAGCGGCCATTCCATTGCTATTCCACGGACGAAGCTCGGAGGTGCTTTTGCCTTGTGTAGATGCCAAAGCATTGTTCAATGGCGAGCGGGCAAGCGTCAAGACGCTTCGACGCTTCCAGGGTCGTCTGCTACATCCGCAGAATTACGGAAAGGATCCGGAGCAGGTTCTTGCAGTCTACTCTTTTCCTTCGCAGGAGGCGGGCAAGACAGTTCGGAGGTTCGCAGCCTTGAAGGAGCTCAACTGTCTCTATAACCCGGCCGACCTCTTGTAAGCAGAATATCGTACGCTTTTGCATGCTCGTCACTACCATTAACAACAGCACCATCACCCATACTAATAGCAACGCTTTAATCTTACACACGCGCACGAGCTTGACAAAGACGCGGCGAAGAAGCTCGCACGATGACTGAGAGGTGAAGTGAAAGTCTATTCGAACTCTATCCTGCTTCCTGTTGTACAAATGTATGGGTCTGCGCCTGGATGCGCTTCGCTCAGGCAAGGCCAGCAGCCCTTCGCACTTCGTCGGCAAAACCTTCGCCAGTCGACTCTTGAGCTTCGGCAGTCTCGCCGAGTTCCCATCGGTGCATGTCGAGCACCTGGACAGCCTCTGCGTCGTCGTGCTGAATCTTGTTGTGGCTAGCCCAGGATTTGAGGACCTCGTTTACGGTTTGCGAGTTGCTTTCTGGGCTTGGTGCAGCGGCGGGGAGAAGCATCATGAAAGGTTGTTGGTATAGGGCGGTGCTTATTTCTCCTTGGGACTCTGTTGCTGGTGCTGCATCGGCGGAGGAGTTGATAGACTTGGTGTCCATGCCGGCGGCTTGACGAGCAAGACTTCGCGTAAGTGCACGAATGTTGGTCTGGATAGAACCGTCAGCTGCGGAAAGGACATCGGGAAGTTTAGGGCTGGCAAAGCGAGTCAAGAGGAGCGAAGCGACTTTGCCGCTGGTGAGGACGTAGCCTGGCTTAGCAGCGTCTTTGGCAGCTGTGAAACTGGCCGATCCGCCATGAGCAAATGCGGAGGCCAAGTCGACGATGGATCCACCTCGGTCGGTGCCACTTGCTGATCTGCGAGGAGCTTCCGGCGAAGGAACGGTTGGTGGAAGAATGGCAGCTGCACGAGCAATCGAGATCTTTTCTCCGAGTCTCGAAACTACATCGATGATCGCCGAACCAACAGTCTTGGGTGCAACACTAGATCCTTGCACCTCTGGCGAACTAGGGAGCAAAGGGAAAGCCAACAACTCCTCCACTGGTACGCTGACGAGACCATTCTGCGATCTGCTCTCTGTTGTAAGCGTAGGGAAAAGCGCTACGGTGTGAACGATATCCTTGACGAGCTGAGTAAAGACCTCGTTCTTGGCGACGAAATCCGTCTCGCAGTTGACCTCGACAATGCCTCCTGCAGCAGCGCTTGTTGCACCAATTCCTGCGCTCTTTGCTTCCTGCTTCAATTGACCTTTGAGTTCAGTTGAGCTGGGCAAACCATCCGAGAGGACAGTGACGGCAACAATGCCTTCGCGTGCTTGTCGGCCTGCGATCTTGTCGGCTTTCTTGGCACCGGATTTCTTTCGATCGGCTTCGAGCCATTCAAGTGCAAGTTCGATCGAGTCTTCGTCGGGGGAAGTCGAAGGTCGAGAGGCGAGGAGAGCTTCTTTGGCTTTGAGCATGCTGGTGCCGGGTACGAGCTTGCGAAGTTCAGCGATGGCTTTGATGGAGGGCTTCTTGGGTTCCGAGACGAGTGCCGAACGAGAGAAGGAGCGTGCGAAGGCGACGGAGGAAGTGGAAGTTGAAGCTGTGGAAGCACGGAGCGCAGCAAGGCGCATGCTGCGCAGTAAGGTGGTAGAGGTCGACATCATCGTTGCTGCTGTTGGTGATATCGTGCAATCTTGTACAGCGTTATGGTGAGGCAAGGATGGTTAGGAAGCGTTACACAAAATCTTCTTGACTTGAGAAGAAAGTGCTTTCGGTAAGCCTCGGCTTTTTTAATTCTCCCCGATGCTGAGGACGTCTCCCGATGACTTTACGAGGCAGGACCCTGAACGAGCTCTCTCTCACAGACAACAACACGAAATCTGGAGCTGCAGCAGCTGCACCCTGTCGGTCACACAAAAGCCGAGTGACGCACGGTGCTGCACTCACCCTCTCCCTCTCTCTTCAACACATACCGTACGCTTTGACCCTACGACCACCGGCAAAGGTCCGAGGCTGAGTCGTTGCTCTCCTAACATCACGACTTCAGACAACTCTCGCGATCTCGTCGCCCTCTGGCTTCGAGCGGCACAATAAACCTACCAGCAACTCACTCAGGCTCCTTTTTGGGCAGTGGGATGACCTAAACCCGACCAAAGCATTGCTGTCCCGACATCAACACTACAGAGCGCGACAGCATAGGGCATTTTGACGGGAAACACCACGCCATGAGCTCATCAGCATAGCAAATCAAAAGGCTCGGTCATACTTGCGGATCTCTGTGACAGCAGCGGCACCCTAACCAGGCGTTGCCCTTGACGACCGACACAATGGATTCGATAAACGGCGATCAGTGGATTGGCGAGTATGCCAGGTGGCTGCGCGTTCATGAAGCCAAGCTTGGTGATGTAGCAGCATCAGCAGCCGCTGCAAGACGCAACGCTGCCAAGTCCAGTCACAATGCTCCTGCCTCTAATCTTTCATCTACATTCTGGAACGTCGTAAGCCTCGGTACCGCCAATACGAACGGCTCAAATCCAGCAAGGAGCTCTCCTGGTACAGCATCAACAACAGCAGCCGCTCTCGCTGCCAAGCCCATGCTCTTACGGCAGAACCCTCACAATCTTTACTACCTCCTCATCCGTTTTGAGGAGCTTGGTCTACCCGTTGGCTCGCTCGACACCAAGATTCCCATCGCAGCCCGACCCACCTCGTATTTCTCCTTCGTTGCTGCCACTGCCGCGGATAAGGATCGTGATGATACTATGTCGATGGCATCCATGCGTAGTCGTATCAGCGTCGTTTCCTCTTCGTTCAGCTCTTCCTTGTCTTGGTTCGGCACCCCTGGCAACAAACCTGACCCTTCCAGAGACGTCAAATACATCTACTCGTGCTTCACCAAGATCCCCAACCTCCGACTCGGCCCCATTCCAGCCCGGAAGCTCATTCAGGACTTCGAAGACTGTCCTGGTCAGTCGGCAGTTCCGCTTGATACCTTCAAGAATCTGCAGATGCTCGAGTTGGATGATGTCGATCCACGCACACTGATCGGCTGGGATAGGGTTTGCATTCAGCTTCGAAGCCTGACCTGCAAGAAGAGCAATATCGAAGACCTCACGGATCTGCTCGTTGATCTTGTCATCATCGACGTTAAGCGAAGGAGAGGCGAAAAGGTTGATCTCAGGCGATTGCGCAGAGCTCCCCCAGCTTTAGATACACAGGAAGTCCTGTCAGAGTCGACCTTCACTGATACCAGCAATACCGATGCAGAGGACAATGTTACAGAAGCTTCACGGGAGCCAACAGCAGCTCTCGCATCAGCTGTCAATGACGCTGTCGCAGCTTCAGCAGACTCGATACCGACCCTGCCCAAAGAGCTGCCTTCACTCGCGTGGCACTTCTTGCGCTACCTCAATCTTTCGAACAACAATCTTACATTTGTACCCGTCGAGCCGCTACTCTGCCTTTCGAGCCTCAGCAACCTTGACCTCTCCTCAAATCTGCTCAATGTAGTCCCTCCCTCGCTTTGTCATCTTCCTGCGTTGACTTCGCTCAACATCTCGGACAACCTCATTGACTCTGTGCTTGGTATCTACGATACATTGCCTGCCATTCGCGTCCTCAACCTCGCCAAGAATAGGCTCGAGAGCCTCTGTGGATTGGAACGCCTCTACACGCTGCAGCGCATCGATCTGCGCAGCAATGCGATCTACGAATCGGGCGAAGTGGGTCGCCTTGCACCGCTGCCAGCTATCACAGAAGTGTGGGTCAAAGAGAACCCGCTTGTTGAAGAGTTGGTCGACTATCGGGTGGATTGCTTCGTCGAGTTTGCGCAGGAAGGCAGATCCGTGACACTGGATGGCGAGGCACCGGGCTTCTTTGAGAAGCAGCGCATCGCTGAAAGGGTGCCGAACGCAGCTGCGTTATATGCACAAGCAAATGCCGGGGGAAGTCGATTCGAAAACCCCTTGTCGAACGGAGCAAGAAGCAGTGGTGGCAAGAAGACAGTGGACGAAGCCGAGGAATTTGAAGCGCAGCTTGCCAAGGACGTAGCAACAACCAGTCGCGGTACGACCATAGTCAAGAATGTGCGTCGCCGAGCAGCACCACGTACGGCCAACGCAGATAGTGCGAGAGGCAGAAGCGAGCTTTTGGACGTTCCTGTCAGTCAAGCAAAACCCTCGAGTTCAAGGTCATCATCTCGATCCAAATCTCGCACACGGGAAAGCTCACGTCTGCAGAGCGATGCAACCAGTGGACAAGGAGCTGCAGGCCGTCGCCGGAATCAGCGGGTTGTGGATCTGGATTCCTCACCTCAGAAACCTGTCGCCAGCTCTAGTCGAGATCGCACGGTAACAGATTCGGATCGCATCAAGCAAGCAGCGCTCTCGGGTAACAGCAAAGGAGCCATGGAGAGCCCAGAGCCCGTGTCAGCTTCCACCATGTCGAAGGATGCAGGGGATACACCGACACCGTCGCCGTTGAAAGGAGGCAAGATGACTTGGTCTCGTAAGGCAGGCGCCGCCGCTGCTAGACTGGCTGCAGAAGATAGCCGATCCGCAAGCGATCAGGATGGAGCCTCGATAGCTGCGACGAAGGACAGAGCAGCTAGCACTGTCTCGAGAGAGGAGGCGTTGGCTGCCCACGGAGCGAAGTTGTTTGCTCTGCCTCCTGGGCTAGCCACTTCTGACTCGGATCAAACCTCAAGCTCTGGAAGTGGTGCAAGACAGCAACGTACATTCACGTCACGGCGCAATCCGATTGACTCGAGCACTTTGGGGCGCAAGTCCGCGGCAAGACCGATGGCATCTGACCTCTTTGCCACCTCGGGCAACGGCGCTGCAGTAGGAGGGGGAGCTGACGAGGCTGACGCTGCAAGCGCTACAAGGACGGACCCGAAAGGCGAAGCCGAAAACTCGCCTGCTGTACTGGCAAGACAACGCATTGCACGACCACGCACCGGATCATCGGCCGCCTTGGCGCGGAGATCGCGCGTGACAACGAGCATGTACGATCCGGATTTGAACACAGCAGCAGATCCCTCTTCGTCTTTGTCCCCGCGCTCGCCGCCATCTCAGCTCGGGGGTGTTGCGGAAGAAGCATCGCCAGCGGAACCATCAACCACTCTGACGGACAACGCCCCTTCTGCCTCAGCCGCCAGCCAGATCGCCTCTCTCACCGCCGACCTGAACAATGGCAACATCGGAAACCGCTCCGATGCCTTCCGCCGACGAATTGAAGCGTTGAAGTCGGAAGTGGGTGATGATTGGCTACGCCTACTTGCTCGCGGAGGGGGTGCTGCTGGCGATCGCAATTCTGCGCTTCTGCTTGCTGCTGTCAATGAGGACCACGGTAGTGGAGACAAGGCGAGCGAGGTAGAGTCTAGCGCAACAGGAGAAGCTGAGGGCCAAGTTAGCCGAGTAGTGCGCGCCAAGAAAAGCAAGAAGAAGATTCGCAACGACGCATCGGCGCCCGCTGCTGCTTCTTCTTCTTCACGGCGTACATCGGCCGAGCACAGTCAAACGCAGCAGGATGGGCGGCGGAGGGAGGCTGGTATCTCGTAGCGGACAGATTTTCACTTTGGCTCATATCATGACCTGTGAATGATGGAAAATGACGAATGGTATCTGATAAAGGTGCAAAGGGAAAAAGAGTGTGTATTTCGGACGAGAGCGGATTGAGTTCAGATTTGATCTCCGAAATGTGACGAGCGATGAATGATCTGATAAAAAAAATCTGGCAGAAGAGATGAGAAAGATATCTGATTTCGTATTCGTGAAAAAGAAGGCGTTTGCCAAGAAAAACTTTGCCGTTTCGAAAGCTCACCTTTGTCTCGCTGCGAGCCAGTGTGCTGTTCTAGTTGGTGCAGTGGGTTCATGCATATCGTCATGCGGGCAATTTTGGTGTTTAGAAGCCGCATGTTCAGAGTAAGGTACATGTTGTGTGCACGGATGCAAGCGAAAGCGCCTTGACCCCCCCACGCCGAGGGGACAAGCAAGAGCCTTTGTCGCCGCGAGCGGTCCCTGTGCCGGCGTCCACTGTCTGCTCGATTCTTAAAAAAGTGCTCAAGCTGAAGCATCCGTGTTGAATATCAGAACAGATGAGGCGCAGAGAAGTGAGCATGCAAAAGTGCAATACAGTGGCAGAGACAGACGAGAGAAAAAGGGATGGGAGAACCGGCTTCGGCAGCTCCGCCCGAATCAAATCTGATTGGTCAAACCTAGCTTTAACTGCACATACTATGCAGACCTCGGCAACACCGAATGATCACACACTTGTGCACTGTTGCCGCCTTTGTTGTCACTATTTTGCTTGTTCACTTTCGCTTCGCTTCCAAGTAGCGTTCGGCTTGGCATGCAACCGTACGTGAACCGCAGTGGCTCTAGAGTTGATCTGCAGAGTGATCTGATAACAATTTTTTCGCTCGCTTCTTTGACTCCTTCCCTTTTACCCTCTCGTGAAAGGGCCAGTGCGTTTGCACAACTCACTCGGAATATACTGGCATGCATGAGTGGACTATCAGATAGAAGAACTGTAAAATGTCTCTTCTGGAGCGGCTTCTGATGGATAGTCTGCTTTTCGGCTCGTCCGAAGGAAAAACGCACTAGTGGCTTGGTGCTTCGGATGTCTGCCGCCGTCCTAGCGCTAGCACTGTTCTTTAGTCTTACGCCCTTCTCTTAAGAGTAGCCTGGAGTGTCGTCTTGATTGGTCGGGCATCTTGGTACCTTTCTTCCTTCCTCTCTTCCTTCATCACGAGCGAAAGAGAGTCAAAGGGACATGTCTTGACCAAAGGGCAAGCATTGTCAAGCTTAACGAAGGTACGAACACGCCGGAAGAGCTATACGATACAACGACTCGCTTTCAAAACGGTACACGATCGGCAAGGCGCAAGATTCGCCCTTCCTGAGTACCTCTGCCAACTCATTTTCAACCCGCTTAGAGGCGAACAGTAATCCGAAGCGTCACCACTGCCTGCTCATCCGCATTTGACCTTCTTCTTTTCGCAAGGTAGCATTCGTAAGTAGTTCCTTTATCTCAATCGCCAGCATCAATACCTACACACATCATAAAGCTTACAGAGAGGCTTTCAGCGAAGTAGATGGACAGCTCAGGTCAACGACATGGAGGGAGTTGCAAGGTGTTAATCGGATCACATAGTGTTGGCGGAACGAGCTTGAGCTTTTATTCGCACTTTCATGCAGCATCCCAAGATCCTTTGTTCCGCCGCCATCTTCTCGCACTTCGCTACCTTACAGCGTCGGTTTGACACAGTACTCGATGGATCTCGGTAGAGCTGGCTAGAAGAGGGACGAGTAAGCAGCTTCTTAGCACGTCGGCATTTAGTTCAGTCGGACTTCGGAGCGGACAAGCATGCACGTTCTAGCATAGCGGTCAGTGACTGACATCAGACCCTTGCTTTTACTTTTTATACCAATCTGATTGCTGCTCGTCAGATTGCAGAGTCGATCACGTCAACTTGCGATCAGTGTGCTGACGGGCCAAAGTAGCCGCCAACAGTAGTTGGTATCGCTTGACTGAGCATTCAACGATTCCAACCGCTCCGACAAGACTCACACCCTGGGTCCAGCACACTTTCTCATCTCACCGTCAGACATACAGCTTTGTCTAACCTCAAGGTTGCATAGCCGGGAGACACCGTTAGCGAGAGAAAAACAAGGTCAGAAAGTCTTTGCCAAGCATCATCCGGCGGCGCAGCACGTCTTACAGTCCAACGTCGAAAACTCTGGGTCTTGCGGTTACTTCGTCAGTCGCGATCGTCGAGGCGAAACGTTGGAAAAGCCGGCTTTGCTTCTAACCGTGCCTTGCCTAACGAACAGCAAGCGGCAGACAGGCAGGATCGGAGAATAAAATTTCGACAGCCTTGACGCCTTTCCGCGTCTAATTTTCCCTCATTGCAGAACAGCAGCAACAGCAGCAGCGGCGTCTGAACCGAAATTCGGCTCTAAATTTCCTCCGTTCTTAGCAAACACGCGCAGCAGCTATGACGTTTCCTGCAAAATCTCGTTCTACTCCACACAACCAAGCCGCCAAGGCTGACCGCGAACAACAAGACGCTGCTAATTCGGGCCGAGCACCTCATGATCTTCGCATTCATGCTAGCTCCAATTCGCAACAGCAGCGAAATGTCAATGTCGATGTCAATGTCGAACAAGGATCAAAAGATGATGATGCGCCGCACACCTCGGCTCTACGCGGCCCCAGCGACGGCGGCAGCGGCTCCTTTCTTCCGCCGTCTACAGTTGCCGTAAGAGACTACGCTACAACGGACGAGCTGAAACGTTCTCGAGACGCAACAGGACCCTGCATGAACCACTTCGACCACTCATCAGCGAATGCAAGAAGCTCCGATCTTGAAACTGTCAAGACGCTACCTCATTCCTCTGCCACTGCCTCTGCTTCTTCTTCCAAGCAAAACTCGTCACTAGTAGTCGAGAATCCGGGTGCTTCTTCTTCCTCCAACAAAGGCCCGACACTATTGGAATCCCCTTCTCACCGTCGCTCCGAATCTTGGCACGTTCGCTCCCCTCTTCCTACACAAGAGCCTTCTACCCCTATTACAGACCAGCAGCAGCTCACCGCGCCTCATAAGGAAGCTGCTTCTCATCCACCAAGTTCGTCGGCTACTTCAGACGAGTCGGAAGACGAACAACAACGCGATAGCGCAGAACAATCCACCTCACTATCAGCGAGCTTCTTGTCCCAACTGAACAACGACCCTCGCACACCTACAGCTCGTTACTCGTTCGACGACCATCAGGACTACTTTCACCGACTCGAATGGGAAGCGCTCGTCAACAAGGAACGTGAAGAAGAGGCGCAGACCTCAGCATCAACTTCACCAGCACCACCAACAGCCAACATGGCTTCTTCCAGTCAACCGGAAGCTGACGCTGCAGCAACAGCAGCAGCAGCAGGGTCGTCATCTTCGACAACGAGAAGATCCACATCCTCCTCCGCTTCAGGATCGACAGTGTTCGGAGGAGGCGACCAGAACCCATCCCGACCAAAGCTCGCCACGCTCGACTCAGCACATGCGAACGCTAACAAGAATGGCAGAACACGACAAAGATCCAATTCAGCAGACGCCGGCGTCCTCTACGGCAGTTTCACCAACGGTCGCTACACTGCTCGACCACGACATGCGCATCCAGGTCCACCTCCCAACAACCTCTTGCTCAACATGAGGAGTCCACAACCTTGGGAGCAGCGGCATCGACAACAACGTAACTTGCACGGCGCGTCATACGGCAGAGGAAGGTCCAACAGTCATTCGGATGATCCTGCGGCGCGAACGGTCAACCTGAGCCAGTTTGCGGACACGGGAATTCCAGGTACCAGCTTTGCTCATCCTACGGTGTATGGTGGAGCGGTGGGGGTGGCCAAGCAAGGTGGAGTGGGGAGTGAGGGAGGGGATGGCGAAAATACGGTTCAGCCTTGGGACTCGCCTCGGGTGGGTAGGCGATCGTTGACGATGTCTGCGGGTCATGATGGAGTGAGGAGGGGTAAGATTGGGACTGATGCGGCTGTGGTTCCTGCGTACCCGATGCCAGCGCCCGTGGGGAGGGGTGCTGCTAGTCACTCGATCGATGGGTCTGAACTACCGACGATGAAGAGTCAGCGTGCAGCGCGAAGGCCTGGCTCCGTAACCGGTGCTGAAGATCAGTCTGCCCTTCATGGCACCGATAACTCCAACAACGTGGGTGCTGGCGCTGGCGGTGATGACGACGAAGATGATGACGAAGAAGACTCGGACAGAGACTCCAAGAAGAGTAAACCGAAGCTCTCTCAACGCGCCAAAACAGCCGTCACCAACATCCGTCTCTCCTCTAACTACTTTGCCCTCTACAAAGCATGCGACCGCACCGACATCACTCTCCTCGTCATCGGCATCATTGCCGCCATCGGCTCCGGCGTTCCCCTCCCCCTCATTGGTCTTCTCTTTGGCCAGCTTATCGACGGCTTCAATTCGACTTGCGACTCTTCCGCCGGTCCATCCAACAAAGCCGCCTTCACAAGCTCGGTCAACGACAAAGTCTCCAAGATCGCCATCATCGCAGCGGTCAACTTCTGCCTCATCTGGATCTACACCACCTGCTGGTCCAATCTCGGCGAACGTATCGTTCGCAAGATGCGTCAACGCTACCTTCGCTCCGTTCTTCGACAGGATATGGCCTTCTTCGACACCCTTCAACCAGGCGAAGTAGGTACGAGACTCAGCGCCGATTTGCTCACCATCCAGAACGGTACCAGTGAAAAGATGGGCATCTTGATCAGCTCGTTAAGTTACTTTGTGACGAGCTACATTATCGCCTTCATTAAGCTGCCCAAGTTGGCTGGTGAGTTGGTGAGTTTGCTGCCGGCGTTCGGATTGGTAAGCATTGTGGGGTCGAGGTTTGTCTCGAAGGCGCAGAAGAATACGTCGACGCATTTGAGCCATGCGGCGAGCTTGTCTGCTGAGGCACTGAACAACTTGCCGGTGGTACAGGCGTTTGGATCGCAACCGAGATTGTCCAATATCTATCAGAGTCACTTGGAGCTGGCGAGGAAGCAAGGTACGCTGAAAGCGCTGGCAGCGGCGTGTGTGCTAGGTATGCTCTTTTTCGTTGGTTACTCGGCCAATGCGTTGGCGTTTTTCAGCGGGTCTAGGATGATCGCTGCTTCGGGCAACCCTAGTACGGTTGGATCGGTGTATACGGTAATCTTCTTGCTGCTGGATGCGTCGTTCATTGTGGGTCAGATCGCGCCTTATCTGCAGACGTTCTCGGCTGCGTCGGGTGCAGGTCAATCGTTGAGGGACACGATCAACAAAACATCGCCCATCGACGGCACCGATACTTCTCAAGGCATCACTCCGCAACCTGGAGACGTCACCGACATCGCCGTCGAGATCTCTGATGTGCACTTCAGCTACCCTGCTCGACCGGATGAGAAAGCACTCGAAGGCCTCAGCATCTCAGTTCCCGCTGGTAATCGTGTCGCCCTCGTCGGTCTCTCCGGGTCTGGCAAGTCGACCGTCGCATCGTTACTGCAACGCTTCTACGATCCTTCATCAGGCAAAGTCACGCTTAACGGCACCGACTTGCGCGACTACAACGTCCGCTGGCTACGCTCTCAAATCGGCGTTGTCGGTCAAGAGCCCG
>JAXQGJ010000241.1:0-22787 GCA_037039655.1 Pseudozyma sp. M118-08B | reverse complement strand
GCCCACGCTCCCGCCTCGTCTTCCACAAGCACAAAAGCGCCCTACAGATACAAGTCCGTCAACGCGTGTCTCCTTCCACTCGTCGCTGTGCATGGCTGTCATGTACTCACGGTCGAAGGTATTGGCTCTTCATCCAACCCGCACCCCATCCAAGAGCGTATCGGCAAGCTTTTCGGCTCGCAATGTGGATTCTGCACACCCGGTATCGTTATGTCTCTCTATGCCACTGTCCGCAACGGATACGGTCATCTCACCGAGGAAGACATCGAGCATTCCCTCGACGGCTGTCTATGCCGTTGCACCGGCTACCGTCCTATCTTGGATGCCGCCAAGTCGTTCGCAACCGTCAAGAGCAACAAGAGCTCTCCCAACAGCACAAGTTCGAGTGCTGCCATGAGCGACGACTCTGACGAAGCCGAGCCCATCACACCACCTGAGGCTGACCTCATCACACGGACGCCTTGTGCCAAGGGTGCCGATTGCTGCATGGTCAACGGCAAATCAAAGGGCTGTGCGCCGTCCACGTCTACCTCGCCTGGCATCTCCACCACAGCACATGCAATCCAGAAGGTGCTCGACCCGAATCAGTTCAAGCCATACGATGCAGCTTCGGAGCTCATCTTCCCACCCTACCTCGCCAAAGACACTTTCGACTCGCAAGACTTGGTCTTTATTGAAGAGCAACCTTTGGTGGACGATCTTGACGAGGACGAAGCAGAGCCCAAGAAGACCGCAACGTCTACACGACAGGTTTGGCTCCGACCAGGTTCACTCCAATCACTCGTTGAGTGCATGAAGCTGTACGGTCTTCAAGATGGCGGCAAGATTCGCAGTGGTAACACCGAGACCGGTATCGAAGTCAAGTTCAAGCACCTCAAGTACAGCGTCTCCATCTTTGTCTCGGATCACATCAAGGACCTTGCCTTCTACCAGTCGGACGAACGCGGTATCACCGTCGGTGCCAACCTGAGCCTCACTGACCTCGTCCGCTCACTCAAGACTGAGCGACCTTTATCGTCGTACGCAAAGCAGGTCAAGACCGCGATTCTCAGCAACCTCGCCTACTTTGCATCCAACCAGATTCGGAATGTCGCCACCCTCGCTGGTAACATCGCAACTGCATCACCCATCTCGGATCTCAACCCTGTTTGGGTTGCTCTCGGCGCCGAACTCTCGTACATAGATATCACCTCGTCGCAAGAGAAGTCGGTCAACATGCGTGACTTCTTCCTCGGCTACCGTAAGACGGCTTTGCCAGCGGGCGCTGTCATCACCAAACTCTTCGTCCCTTGGTCAGATGACGCCGGCAGCGTTGTACATGCCTTCAAGCAGTCGAAGCGCAAGGACGATGACATTGCCATCGTCAACGCCTGTCTTCGTCTTTCCGTCAAAGACGGTGAGATTACCGACGCCACATTTGCATTCGGTGGTATGGGACCAACGACGATGCAGAGTGTCGAGGTGCAAAAATTCCTTGCTGGCAAACAGTTCAGTGCACCAGAGACGCTCTCCGATGCCTTGCAGGTTCTCGCCAAGCAAGACTTCCCCTTGTCATACGGTGTGCCTGGTGGTATGCCCATCTTCCGCAAGACGCTTGCCCTCGGCTTCTTGACACGCTTCTGGGGTCTAGCTGCGCCTCGTCTCGGTCTGCCTAAGCTCGCTGTTGCACTGCAAGGCCTTCCTGACCTCGAGGAACTGGCTACTAGCACTGTCGAGCGTCCCGTTACATCCGGTCAGCAAGATCTCGAGAATGTCGCCATCAAGCAGCCCCTCGGCGACTCGATTCCGCACTTGTCTGCTATGAAGCAGGTGACCGGTGAGGCCGTCTACATCGACGATATGCCGCCGGTTGCCAACGAGCTTCACGCCGGCTTCGTTCTCTCGCAGCGTGCACATGCCGTGCTCAAGAAGGTCGATCCATCTGAGGCGCTTCAGATGCCCGGTGTCGTCGACTTCATCAGCTACACTGACATCCCAGAGGGCGGCAGCAACAAATGGAACCCTCCTTCGATGGACGAAACCTTCTTCGCTGAGGACAAGGTCTACACTGTGGGCCAGATCATTGGTCTGGTCGTAGCAGACACCAAGCGCAATGCTCAAGCTGCTGCACTCAAGGTCAAGATCGAGTACGAAGACTTGCCGCATATTCTTTCTATTGACGAGGCTATCGCTGCTGAGAGCTTCTTCAAACCTCGTCCCGTCATTCACCGTGGTGATTCTACAGAAGAAGGCTGGAGCCAATACGACCATGTCTTGGAGGGAGAGACCCGCATGGGTGGTCAAGAGCACTTCTACCTTGAGACCAACGCTTGCCTTGTCATTCCAGGCAAAGAGGACTCGGAGATTGAGGTCATTTCGTCGACGCAGAACCCTTCCGAGACCCAAGTCTTCTGTGCTTCAATCCTCGGCATTCCGAACAACCGCGTCGTGACTCGCGTCAAGCGTCTCGGAGGTGGTTTCGGAGGCAAAGAGTCACGTACCATCGCTTTTGCGGCACCCTTGACCCTCGCTGCTAAGAAGCTCGGTCGACCGGTACGAGTCATGCTCGACCGCGATGAGGACATGCTGACGACAGGTCAGCGTCATCCCTTCATGTGCAAGTGGAAGATTGCCTTCAGCTCTTCAGGAAAGCTCGAACGACTGCATGCCAAAGTGTACAACAACGGTGGTTGGAGTCAAGATCTGTCGCAGGCCGTTCTTGAACGTGCCATGTTCCACATCGACAACTGCTACCAGATTCCGCATCTGCACGTTGAGGGCTACATTTGCAAGACCAACACGATGTCGAACACCGCCTTCCGTGGCTTTGGTGGTCCTCAAGGCATGTTCTTCACCGAAGACTTTGTCACCAAAGCCGCTGCTGTTATCGGTATGCCGCCCGAGGAGATGCGCGAGATGAACATCTACAAGGAGAATGAAGAGACGCACTTCAACCAGAAGCTGGTCGACTGGAACGTGCCTACGCTCTGGGAGCAGCTCAAGCAATCGGGTGACTTCGAAGCGCGAAGCAAGGCAGTTGATGCGTTCAACGCCAAGCACCGTTACCGCAAGAGAGGTATCTCGATGATCCCGACCAAGTTTGGTATCTCGTTCACAGCGATCTTCCTCAACCAAGCGTATGGTGTTGTACATGTCTACCACCATGATGGCAGTGTACTCTTCTCGCACGGAGGTACGGAGATGGGACAAGGTTTGCACACCAAGATGGCTCAAGTGGTGGCTACCGAGCTCGACATTCCGGTTTCGATGGTGCACTTGACCGAGACCAACACGGCGCAAGCGTCCAACACCTCGGCTACTGCAGCGTCGGCTTCGTCTGACCTCAACGGTATGGCGCTCAGGAATGCCTGCTTGCAGATCAACGAGTCTCTGGTCAAATTCCGAGCCGATGCCGCTGGTAAGGGTCTCTCTGGCGTCGAGGCATGGAAGGATGCTGTGCACGCCGCCTATTTCAACCGTGTCCAGCTCTCCGCCATTGGACACTACCGCACTCCCGGCATCGGTTACAACTGGTCCAATGGCACCGGCACTCCTTTCTACTACTTCACCCAAGGAGTTGCCATTTCAGAAGTCGAGCTCGACACCATTACTGGAGACCACCGAATCGTCCGTGCTGACGTACACATGGACATTGGCCGATCCATCAACCCTTCGATTGATGTTGGTCAGATCGAAGGTGCCTTCACCCAAGGCTTTGGTCTTTTCACCACCGAAGAAACACTCTACATGGGTAACGGTCAACTTGCTACCCGTGGCCCTGGAAACTATAAGATCCCTGCCTTCCTCGATACACCCACCGACATGAGGATCTCATTCCTCAAGGTGCAAGATCCTACGAACCCGAAGGTGTTGAAGCACAACAAGCACTTGGGCACCATTCAGTCGAGTAAAGGCATCGGCGAACCACCGCTGTTCTTGGGTTCAACAGTGTTCTTTGCGCTCAAGAGGGCTATCTCGGCCGCAAGGGTGCATTACAATGCGGCGCAGCAAGGAACGGAAGATGTGCTCAGGGACTCATTCCATCTTGTCAGCCCAGCAACAGCAGAGAGGATCAGAGTGGCGATCAATGATCCTCTGGTCAAGTTAGCAGAGGAGACAACGCCGAGAAAGGACGGCGAGAAGCCGTTCTTCGTTAGTATCTCGTAGAAGAAGGAGTGTTTGTATGATAGATTTTGTTCGCTTTGTTCCGGATAGAACATGTTCAATAACAGTATTTGCAGGAAGGAATGGCGAGGGCGTGAGAGTGTGCCGCGTGATGACGGACGCTATGTGACTGATTGAAGAGAAACAACTCGCTACATTGCTGTTTCACGTTACGAATAGCTTTCGGTTGTACAAATAAGCTCAAACTTCGTGGGAGAGTCCACGGGCATAGCCGATACTACTCTTTCCGCATCATCAGTAAGGAAAAGGTGCGGAAGAGGTATTGCTTGAGAAACTGAGCTTCTTGACGATTATATAGATCACTACTGATGCCCGTTTCGATCTTTCGTCTCAACATCTTCCATCACCCTTCCTACTGCCATCTCTTACGCCTCACGTGACAAGTATAGAGGACCCTCTTCTCGATCGTAGCCTCCTTAGCTGCCACTCAGTCGTAATACTCCCACAGCAAGACTTCTTCACATCCGCCCATCTAAGTCGTCGGTACTATCTCGTTCGCCCACTCGAGATCTTGTATGACAGCAACAGCTTACTTCATAGCAGCAAAGTCATTCTTACGACAATCAGTAGCCAACATGGTAGATTTCTGGCCTGACTACTGCTCGAGCTGCGGTGATCCGATCTCGCCCACTCACTGGTTCTACACTACCAAAACGAAAACTAAAGAAACAAAGCGATGCCTATACTGTCCACCTTCCCGCATGGGCGCAACTCAAACCGATGAACCGCCCCCTAGAAAGAGGCAGAACACCTCTTCCTCAACTACTGCAACCTCAATCACGGTCAATTTTGGCGACGAAGTCGAGGCTCAATTTGGCGAACGCTTCCAGCAGGTGGAAAAATACGTTGATAAGAGACTCAAGACCACTGAAAAGGAGCTTACGAAGCAGATCGCCAGCGAAAACCAAAACAAGATCGGTGCTGCGGATATCAAGCGCTGGATCAAGGAAGACGTCGCATCTGTGGTGAAAGATGCCGTTCGGGAGACACTGGAAGAAGAGCTCAAGACGGCTATGCGGGAGGAAATTCGATCTGCACTTCGGGACATGACTCTGGTGTTTGGCGCAAGGGAGCAAACTCACTTTTAGGCCTTATCCTCAGACCAAGACGACATCCGGTGATGATCCGCACCTCCGCTCCACGACAAATGGCGCATCGTGCGTATGCATTCCTTCCCGTATCGCAACGGATTCAAAGTGCTTTTCTGAAGTCACACTCCAGCCATGCATCGAGCACTTCCGCGCTTTGCCGGCTAACAAGCTTCATTTCGCTACGCATCAGGATCTCTGTACCTGCTTCGCCCCGCATACCAGCCTCGGCATCTGACCCCTTCTACTCAAAGTCATCGCGCATCTTGTGACACCATCTCAACATATATCTGTCCTTCTTGAAACTTGTTCCACATCTCAACCTGCACTGCACCGCCATGATGGACCTCTGCATCGTCTGCTACAAGGCTCTGCCACTCGCCTTCTTTCGCGATAGTACAGGAAAACGCTTCTACACTTGCCCGGAATGCCGTAACAACAGATCCTATGCTCAACATCGAGTCAAGCCGGAGTTGAAGCAAGAGGGCCCAATGACGAATGGTTCAGAAGCTGACGTCTCGACGCCGATAGCCGTTGGGAAGGGTCAAGGCACTAAGCTGCAAAATGGTGCATATCCGACCACGACGTCTCCCGTCAGGGAGATGGTCATGAGGCCGTTCAGAAGTCCTTGCTCGCCCGGGCAGGGCAAGAACTAGAAGCATACAAGACTATCATCATCCAGCATCTCAGCTGTTCTCGACAGGCCGGGCCCAAGGCAATTCTTCCGCCGCCGAAGCGATAGATAGCGACACGACGAGTAACATCCTGTATAGCAACATTCTGCTGGTGCAGTATTAGCGGCAGCGACCTTGCTGTAAGCCAGCTGAGACTGCGTTCTACAGTAAGAACGACGGCTGCTAGACCCTTCACGACCTCACCTCCTGTTTCCATGTGTCACCATGCTCATCAACCTGCATACGCTTCCGAAAGCCGACTTCCCCTGCGCTTTGGCCGCCTCCGGACTTCATTTCATGAGCCTGCGCAGCTCTTCTCATCAAAAGTACTTCTAGAGCTCTTCCGCCGGCTTCCTTCTCCTCCATCATCTCATTGCAAATCTTCGTTTCAAAATCACTGATCAGCCGGAAGCATGGCCGAGTCATCACAGCAAAGTATATGTGCTTCGTGCAATCGCAGCTACTCTGTCGACCAGTTCCAGTCGCGATCCAATCCCGCTAGACGCAAGAAGAAATGTCGAAATTGCCGTCGCCGCAAGTCGTCATGCAGCGCTCATAACCCTTCAACAACACATGATCAGACCATCAAGCCATCAACAACGAAGACGACTGCCACAACCTCTCCAAGCTTTTGTGATTCTTCGAGAAGCGTCATAAAGAAGACTCAGTCGGCACATACCGAACCTCAAGCCTCAACGATCACTTCTTCAAACGCACGATCTGCTTCATCTTCTTCATCGCGCATCAACAAGCAATCACTGCGGCCGTGTCCACTCCAAAGCACTATAGCCACATCCCACCACCCGGCCTCTCCTTTTCTGGTCCTATGGACCCCGCAAAATCAGTTCAAATTCAGCGTCGATTTCTCGTCCCACCCAACGTTGTCCGAGTAGCCCACTCGGACTTTCCCAAACTCAGTTCTCCGCTCGAAGACGGAATGGTCTCTCACTCCCCTGGTTGTCTTGAATGCAGCTTGAAAGGCATCCATTGCACCTATGGCGCAGGCGTCAGGGTCAATGGCAAAGCAAGGGAAGTGGAGAAAGGCAAATGCGATTACTGTATTTTCACCACTCGAAAGTGCAAAGGTAACGGTTCTGAGGGGTATAAAGCGAACACGACTGGAGGTCTGACAGAGTTGGGCAAGGCACTTGACGGCCTAAGAGGATTGGTGAGTACTTGTATTCGCGCACAAGAAGCAGAAAGAGCGAAGAGGAAGGAAAGAAATGCGACCGAGAAGGCGCAAGCAAAGGGGCTTGTGAAGAAGATTGAGGTCGTAAGAGGAAGGCTAGAAGTGTTGTCGGAGCAGTTGGAGGAGCATTCGACGGCGATATCGGCTCGAAAAAAGAAGGAGGGAACAGTGGTGGGAGAGGAGCCGATTGTAATCGAAAGCGATAGCGATTAGGCAGAGAGCCGAGTTGCAACACCGCAACACACTCGAATTACTGGCCAGACAGCAAGTCCACAGCATCTTCGTCCCAACACCAGATCAAGCGATCCGCCATCCGCAGCCATCTACGCTGTCATATCAAGCCATCATTCCTCTTGAGAGATTAAACACGTAGCAGAGCGCACGCACACACAATCCGATCGACATGTTGAGACTTTGCAACCCTTGAACTGTCATTAACGATACGAGAGTGAGAGTGTAAACAGCCTTGTACGTGATGGATATCAAACGGCCAATAATACATTTGTTTTTGAGCGTACGTGAAACACTTGAGAATGGAAACTAGAGAGAAAAACGGAATGCATAGAATAGTACGCTTTGCTAGAGAGGCTACAGATGAAGGTATCTAAAGAGAGAGTGCGAGAACTTGTGAAAATATGTTTTATTATTGTTGGGTGGGGGAGCGGGGGGAGCGAGTGTTTGTGGGGGGGAAGTAGCCGTCGGTGGCAGCTGAGGGACGTCTTTGCTGCGAGGGGGCAGATTGGGGGATGTAGAGGGAGGAAATAGGTGGCAGGGTTGGACGGTTCGTGTTTGAAGACGAAGAAGAGCTGCTGCTGGAGGAAGAGGAGGAGGAAGGGATTGGAGCATTGCCATTGTGCGTGAGGTGGGGAACGCTATTTCTATGCTGAATCTGCTTCATCGGAGCGGCAGACTCGGCGTTTCCGTTGCCATTGAACATGAAAGGTGTGCTCTCTGTAGTGGAAGAAGAAGGCGTGGTGTTGAACGATGCTTCCCTACCACCGGTCGAATTGGTCGCAACCGAAGAAGAGGAAGAGCGGAACTCGAGGGCGGGTCTACGTTCTGCGTCGCCAGGCGAAAGAGTTCGTTGAGACCTGTCGTGCTCTTGTTCCTCCTGCTGCTGCTGTTGCTGGGGCCATCGCTGTTGAGCATGCAGCTGAGGGTGCGGTGGCAAAAGCGATGACGAGGGCAAGGAGGAGGAAGAGTGGAGCTGCAATTGCGGTACTGGGTACGTACGGGGTGGTTGACCCAAACGAGAGAGGCTTGGCAATTGTGGGACAACTTTGTCGGCTCCGTTCCTGCCAGGTGGACTGTGTCGAGTAGTCGTAGCGTAAGCAGCGGTTGAGGAGGAAGAAGAAGAGCCAACCGAGGTGATCGGTGGGAGCATCTCGCCGTATTCGCGTCTGTCTTCGATTGACGATGCGTTGAGGTTAAGCCTTTCGCTGGAGTGAGTCCGGTGTGGGATTGGCCTGATCAGCTGTTGCTGCTGATACTGTTGCTGCTGTTGATGGTGGTGCTGAGCCTCTCCGTACGGCGAACGTGAAGAAGCAGCCGCACCAAAATGCCTCGCATCGTACTCTCCCGCAGTATAGCTCTGCCTTCTGGCCGCGGCAACGCTCCTCTCATCTCCGTAGTAGAAATCCTCTGGCGACTTGCGCTTTTTGGGATTTTGCTTATCATTCGCTTTCCTCAACTTGTACTTCATCCCCCTATCGACCAATGCATCCATTAAAGCGCTCGATGCGGACAATCCTGGATGCTTCCTCCTCTCCTGCACCTCGAAAGCGTCACTGTAAACGCTAGCGATCTTGAAAATGCGCAATCCCACCCTGTCAAAGAGATCGAATCGCAATCGGTAGACGCCCCGGTTGCGGACACCGAGTTCTTTGAAGACGAAGAAGCTTTGGTCCTCGCGCGTATCGATGCGCGAGTTGAACGGGCTCTGGAGGGTGTCGCCGACCAAAGGCTCGATTCGGCGTGCGTCGGGAAGGCACTCATCGGTAGGCGAATCGCCACGAACAAGCTGCGCTCGAATAAAGACTTCGGGTAGGGAAAGAAGCTGTTCGTCACCACTTCGGTCGATGAGCAACTCGCAAACGGGAGGCGGGTCGATGGGGACAGATCGTGCTGTTCGCAACGACATCTGACTGTTGCCGATAGCGAGACCGCGTCGAGGTTGTTGTCGAATGACGAGCGAGAAGCGAGGTTCTTGTCGGCGGTTGTCGCCGTACATGCCGAGTGCGTGGCTTACGCTTGGCAGAACGAGCCAGTCAGATTGGTTGGGCAAGTTGGGAGAAGAAGATGCGGCGGCGGCGGCAGAAGCTTCGGCTCGAGCGCGGTAGCTCTGCGCCTGTGCCTGTGCTTCGTGTGCTGTAGGTGGTGACCGTGAAGGAGCGGCGGCGTTGTAAGCCCATTCTGCTGCGCGGTGCTGGGCGTATGACTGAGGCTTTCCGTGGTACTGCTGAGTGTGGTGCCTCGAAGACTCAGCATGTGAAGTGTAAGCATCATACTGTCGCTTGCTATTGTTGTTGGTGGTGTAGCTGTCATGCTCTGGGTATCGAGTAGCATTGTTGGACGTGGAAGCGGCACGAGATGTAGAAGACGACGACGCAGCGTAATCATGTCCACCTCGAGCCGAGAAGCGAAAAGTGCCTCTATCGTAGTACCGATCATCATCCATCGGATCTCTGCGCCCAGACTTGGAAAGTCCGTATGGCCAGCTAGAAAGCTGGTTGGTCAAACAGACGGCGGTAATGGTGAACAACTAGGTCGCCTTGGTTTGCGACCTGGTTTGTTGCTGCGAAAGATTGATGTGAGGTAGGAACCAGACAGACAATGATGTCGGAGTGCTGAGTGGCTGGCGATGGTGGTAGCTAGGTGAAGATCAAGATCGTCGAGAAGTGAACAAGGTCAAGGTAGGATGGCTGGTGGTGGTGGAAAAGAAAGGACCTCGGAATGGAGGTACCGCAGAATGTAGAGGCAACAACGATGAAGAGCAAAGGGAAGCTGAGCAATTTGCGAACGAGGCAAGGATGTGGAAGAGACGAAGCACCAATGGACTAGCGAACAGCCAACATGGCAAAGTAGGATCAAACTGGTGCCCTGTTTGTCTTTGGGAACCGGTACACAATGGAAAGCGGCGTTTGGGATGTGAACGGTAGCATGCCCAGCGAAAAGGAAGGGGACGTATAGATTTGTGGTAAAAGATTCGATGGAATGGTCCCCGGATCTGGCAGCTATGGATTCCAATGTACCGGAAAGACGGGCCTCGATCGAGCAGGCCAATCGCTGTGGACGCTCAAGCAACCAAGTGCATCGTTCTGGAAGCAATTGAGGACAAGGCAGATCAACAATGGCGAGCAGAGAGTGAAAAGTCGGACAACGCCGCTAAGCAGCAGACAAGGGGAGGAGGGGATGGAGTTGGAAAGGATAAGATAAAAACCGCCAACATGGTAGCGGAGTCCATGCTGAGAAGAAGAGACGCCGACGGGCCCGGAAAGGATCCAGGCCCTGACCGGAGAGTGGTGGATGGGCTTGGATTCAAAGCCAGATGCTGATTGTCAGCGGTACCACAAAATTGGTACAAGCAGAGTGGGTCAAGGTCCGCTGGAGCCCAGAAAGAGGATAGGCATTCAGAGAGAGCAAGCTCTCGACGGCGACGGGCGGAGATGATGGCGGCGAACCAATTTCTATAAAAACAAAAAGAAAAGCAAAAGGGCAAAGGCTGGAGGAAGTCAGGAAGAAATCCAGGCAGTGAAGGGGCACAATCAAGGCGAGATGGTCAGGGTTGAACCCAAGGGCCCATTTGGTCGCTTGTCAAGCAAGGGGTGCGCCAAGTTTGACATGCAGAACTTGTGAGTGAGCGGCAAGGCAGGGCTCAAAAACAGGCCAGAATGGCAGCCACAGCAGGAAATTGGAAAGCCGTCGACTGCAACCTGGCCGGGAGCGCAAAAGAGACACAGAGAGAGAGGCCAGGGACCAGGAGATTGCTCACGTTTATTTGACAGGACATGATCAGCATCACACAGTTAAACACACGCGCAAACACGAACACGCGGCAAGCACAAGAAATGGAACCCCGTCCAAGAAGAATCGAGAGAGACAAGAGACACGCACAGCTGGTTGCGGTGAATGGATGAATTGATGCATGCCGCCCAGCTCTAAAATTTGGACCAGGCCCAGACTCTTTTTCATACAAAGACCGAGTTGACCTTTTTTTTCGGGCTGACAGTGCATCGTGCCTCGTGCCCTCTCCCGTTGCTTTCTTCGGTCCGCCTTGGATGAGGCTTGAGCCACGGATTTGCATTGGCTTTTGGCTGCTTTGCGTTCCCGCATGGCTTCACAAAGCTTCGAACGACCAACCCGACACTGGCGCTGAGCAAATCTTGGCTGCTTAAAAGCCACAGCACACACTTTCCGAAGGAAATGACAGATGCTAGCAAGACTCAGTGAACTAATGTCAAGCACATCTGATTTCAATCAAACACAGGGGCAGCCAAAGTATGTCTCTGTCTCGCAGCGTACCACTAGACGAGAAGAGTCTAGCCCTCATCGTCGCTTTGCGAAGCTGGGAGCTTTGGATAAGAGTGTGTCAGACGTTTGGGCTATTGGCAGCGCGTCTTCATAATTTCCTTCGTGTCCCGGTCTGCGCAGCGTGTGATGGCTTCGAGTCGCCGTCGGCCTTTGAAAAGGCAAAGCTGGCTGAGAAGCCGTCTTTTCGGTTGAATTTAAGCGCTTCGGAATATTTTGAATACAGACCTTCATCGAAATGATTAAAACGTTGTGGAAATGAACGACGAGATTTTCTATTCAGAGTCTAGACCTTGTCCGCCTTTTGTGTGTTTTTTGGTTCCGACAAAACGGAAAGCCGGAAAAATTGTGTCTGGCTCGGTAACTGTCAAGGGTTCCAGAAAAAATGTCGGTCGGAGAGCCGCGTGGTATCTGTGTGGTACTCCAAGCCCTTTCTTCCCTTCTCCGCACCAAGCGTCCTCGGAACCGGTCAGGGATCGGCGCGGAACACCCTGCCATGTGATGGAGAATCCAGTTCGTTGAGGCGCATTAGCTCTTGTTCCGATGGAAAAGGAAACCAAGCACGCGCGACGCTTCCTCTGCCATCGGGGAGGACGCAAAGCTCACTCATAGCTTGCAGTTGCTAGCTTGTCGCGCCAAGCCACCCGATTTCATGCTGTCCAATCAACACACCTTCGCGCGCGACAACACACATCGACCAACTACAACAACGACAGTCATGACTTTCACGCTAGGATACAAGTAAAGGTGTCCAGTACGATGGCTAGTCATTTGTCGTGTCACGTCGAGCAACAGAGTGAATGGTGGACTCAGTGTCACAAGGCAACCGTTTACGTTTTTCCGTCTTTGCGATCTACTGACTCGACATGCATCCTTGATACTCATCTCGTGTGCCAGTGACTTGATCTGATGGGATGTCACAAGGTACAAAACGCATGCGATTGGCTAGCTGGGTTTCTCGGTTGCTATAAAGCTGACTAGTGAACGGATCGGAATTGGAAAAGTAAGGCCGGCATCTGACAGCATGTCTGTCGTCGGGGTCTACGGGGCCTTTGGGTCTAGATCGAAGCTGCTGCGAGCTCCGACCTTGTTGACATTACGGCTCCGAACAAGGGGTCCACATGAACCGATTGTACCGTACCGATCTTTGGCACTTGGCTCGCCGATCCGTTCCTGTTGTTTGGTGGGCCTTCCTTGAAAGGGCCCGACCATCTCTGCATTTGTGTGGAACAGGCGGCTATCGAAGCGCCGTGGTGTTTGATCACCGATATGTTCCCGATCAGGAGACCGCACTCGACGCTGAACGTAACGACTGGCTGAAGACGATCAGTAACATTGACTGGGTATATAGGTTGGCATTGAAGTGATCTGGCTGACTCGCTCTCAGGCTCTTAGGGTCTAGAGACTACTCGAATGTCCTCGCAAGAACGCTGATACGGCATCAGCACTCCAACAATTTCTCTCCATCTTGCGGTTGTATCTTTGCTCCATCTGCGTCTTCTTGGCTTCCGCACCATCTTCCGAGTCCTCGTCACTATCATCTGAATCTTGGCCTTCATCTTCGCCCTTACCCGCCTCATTATCGTCATCAGCTTCGTCGGCGGCAGGCAGACGTTCACGTACGTTCAGTACATTACCCTCTTCATCCGGCGCATATCGAAGATGGTACCACATCCGCAAGGCACGCAATGCCAAGATATCGTGCTGTGAGATCTCGTTCTGGATGAAGTCCAGCTTCGCATCCACATCTTCGCCCAACGGTAGCATCGTATCATCTTCCTGTAGCTTCGCTGCGTAGGACGCGTCGTAGCTTTCTATCAAACTGCCTTCCTCCTTGAGAATGTCTGCTTCGGGTGCGGTACGAAGAAGTGCGCCCAAAAAGTTGATGTGCTCGTCTGAGATTGGCAGCACCGGATGCGCCAGTAGTAACGGCAACGGATTGTTGCGATCGTAAAAGTGGAGCTCCGGCAGACCATCTGCAGTCGCTTTGACACCATCGTCTAGCGCATTACCACTCCCCACACCGCCGCCCATGATGCCTCCACCAAACAGCGCCGACGAATCGGAAACATCGGCGTACAGGTTCGAATTTTCAGCCTCGGCTTCGAGCACCTTGTTGAACGACGCCAGCTGTGAAGGCAGGAAGTGTGGCAAAGCTGATAGTAGCGATGATGAGAGCGAATAGGCATGTGAGAGAAGATTGGTGTATCGATGCAGTAACGCTGGCCATTCGTCCATTCCGGGTACCACGGCGATTTCTTCTTTGAGACCAACGATCGATCCTAGAAGCGATTCGAACCTTTGCAGCAGGATCTGGAGATGCTCGACGGGCATCTGGACTCTTGGCAGTGTCGGCTGACCTGCTATCGCCGTTGAGGCTTCTCCTGCCCGTTTGGACGCCATCTTGACGACTATAGTGGCTCAGGCTGGAGCGCTTGGGCTTACTGTCGCAGCTGTGGCTAAACACTGTGTCGATAGCATGTGTCTCGCCTCGTATTGTGTGGGTGTGTAATTCGTGTGACAGTGAAAGGTCGAAGGTGAGATGATGGTTTGTGCGATATTCTTCTAATCGGGCAAAAAAGTGGGTTAGATTGGACGCACAGATCCCTTGTTTCGGAATTGCCGAGTAAGCACTCACAGACTGAAATTGCGTGTCTGTGTCACTTCTTCTTGGCACTGATTATCCTCCACACACGGCATTCGTGCCCGGTGCATACAGCCCACCTTATTTTTTGGGTGATTCGTGGACTCACACTTGATGTTCGTCATTTCAACTGAGCTTTGAGCCCATCTCTACTTGCTTTCAAACTACCATCAATCACCACAAAGACGAAGAGAAGCGAGGTAGACGTGCCCTCCTTGCTCAACCAGGAGTAAACGAGGCTACGTACGTCATCACGGCCGCACTCGAAAATAGACCAACTTAGCAGACATTCAGCTCACATTGCTCAGCTTCGAGGCAGAGAGGATCCGGATCGCCCGGCGTAGTGGTCGGACCCGGCTTCTCAACGATACTCAACACATCCATCGCACACGGTCGAGCGCGAAAGCGAGAGATGTCTTCCTCTTGGATCAGGTCGTTGAAGGACAAGGCTGCTAATGTAGGTGGTCAAAAGGTCCCAGACAGGCTTTTTCAGACAGATTGGTCCCGCTCGCTGGCGAATGCGCATCTCAGCAGCGCCGGTACTTTCAATGAAGGGCTTCTTGCTGGGCTCGCTCTGCCCGGCGAGGTCACTGCCATGGCTTTCGACCCAGTCCAAGGTTTTCTGGCTGTTGGCACGACCATCGGCTCTATCCATCTCTTTGGATCACCTGCGGTCCAGATCTCATTCTCACTACGACCAGCACACAAAGTGAGCCATCTTGCCTTCAAGTCCGACACCGGTCTTCTCATCTGTATCGACGAAAAGGACAATGTCAGCATTTACGACCTTTCTCGACCTGACCCACAAATCAGAGCCGCACATGGCTCTTCCACAAACCAATACCGTGCTTCGAGCGCATCCACAGGCCACAGCATCACTGGCCCGCCACATCCCGACACGCCGCAAAGAGTAGGAGTGCACACTGTGCGCAACAAGGTCATCTGCATCGAAGTCTCTTCGGCACACTCTCATATGTTTCTTGGTCTACGAGATGGCACCGTCGACGCTTTTGACCTTGAGCGAATGTGTCACGCGCCTTACCGTGTACCCAATCTGTGGTGGGAAGAGGAAGAGATTCTTCGCAAGTCAGGCGTTCCAGACGCACCCAATCGTCGTCACGTTCCTTTGATCATCGACATCAAGACTCATCCCAAAGACATCAACCAGCTGCTGTTAACCTATGAAGGCGGAGCAATCCTGCTTGATGTGCGAGAGCGTGCGGTTCTCAAAACCTATCAGCTTCGCTTGCTACCTGGGTCGCTTGGTGCTGGCGGCAATGCCGAATCGATTTGGACCGAACGAGCCTCGCCCGCCACTTGTATTGCGTGGCGTCCGGATGGAGAAGTTTTTGCCATGGGACATGAGGATGGTTGCATCTCTTTCTGGCACGTACGCGATGATGACAAGCCCATCATGGTTCGCACACTTGACCAGCTTGACGTCGAAAAGCCGGTCACTGATCCGGCTTTGCTCGAGACATCTCGTCCTCCTAGAGAACCTATCTTCAAGCTGGCTTGGTCCGGCTTTCCTGAGAAAAGCTGGATCGACATGGCCAGTCAGAGTGCAGCCAACTGGCAAACTCAGCAGCGTCAACGAAGCGGGTCAGCCAGCGAGGCTGACCACCAGCCCATGAAGGGCACAGTGCTCACCGTGCTCGGCGGCGCTAAAGCTAATATCGACCCGCCTGGACTTTTCTGCGCAAACCTGCCTCCCTATGCTGCCACCATCTCAATATGGGGTGGCGCAACTGCCGAAGCCAACCACAAGCTGCGTACGACGCTGCACGACTCGCTTATACCCACTTCGCAACTCGTTTACCCCACCGCAAGCATCGTCGAAGACTTCATGTTGCTTCCACGCAGCAACCCGCACTACTCTGGTACCTACGACCCGAATGCGATCGTTGTGTTGCTCGCAGCGGACCCTGCACTTCCTACATTGCCGCCACCCGCTGCGGCACGAGGCCTCGCTTGTTTCGCATTCCCGCCTCGAGCGACAGCAATCCCTTCGATCTACTCGCCGCCGGTTCTTGGGCAACCATCACGACCACTTTTGCAAAGCGGGCCAGCTTCTGGATCGCCTCCGATCGTTCCTCAGAAAGAGTTGCATTTGCCCGTCCCTCTCACGCTCGCCGGTGCGGGCGCCATACTTGGCGCCAAGCTAGAGACACTGACTCCACACGCGTACCGAAAGCTTGTTGGGCCTCTCGACGTGACAGGCTTGAACCAGAAGCAAGAGCAAGAAGCGTCTGGCACTGCGTTGCGTTCATCCCATGACGACCGAAAACCTCTCCTCGACTTGGCAGGAGGCAAAGCGTCTGCTTGCTTGTCTGGCGAAGGCAGCGACGGCATTCCTGAGCTGTTGCGGGCGAGCACCTTCCGCATTCTGCTTACCTGGCACTTGGATGGCACCGTGCGCTTCTACGATGCTAGTCCTCACTTGCTGCTCATGGGTGAGGCCGACGAGGACGATATGCGCAGACAGTCGGCGATACCGCGAATCTGGCTGCAAAATGGGTTCCCTTCGCCTTTGCAGCATCTGACGATCAACGTCAGGGATCTCTTACAGAGCCCCTCTATGGTGGGCCATCCTTCATTTGACCGAGCAAGAGGCAGAGCGAGAGTACAAGACGTCGATTTCGCAGCTGAGGTGCTCGAGGCCACCATCTCTCTATCTACTGGCCAGATCGTCCACTTCCGCTACGCATTTGCCCAGCTGAGCGAGACCGAGGCGATTCACGAAGAAGTCGAGGAGTCAATCTTGAGGGAGGAAGCTGAGATGCCAGCACTTTCAATTCCACCCATTCACAGCCCTCGCAGCGCAACAAGATCTTCTTTCTCAATTCACAGCCCACGAAGTGCTACAAGGTCGTCCATCTCCATCGCTTCGCCGCAATCGAGTACCACTGTCGATAGGTCAAAGATGATTGACGATGAGATGTCTCGAGCGATGAAGGAGCTTGGAGTCGAAGGATCCCACAGCAACGCTGCGGCTCCGCCACAGATAGGCGCACCTCCTCCTCGTCCTCGCCGCGATCCGAATCGATTGAGCCAGAAAGACGCATCGGGCTTCGAGGCTCCTCCTGGCCCTCCTGGTCCTGCTGGCCCAGGATTTGCTCCGCCACCACTACAGCAAGGGCCGAGCTTTATACCTCCATCCGCATTTGAACAAGACGAAATTGTCGTGCTGCAACATCTTACCGATCCGCGATACGATGGATTCAAGCCCAATTTGTTAGTCGATCCGATGCGAGGTGAGGTATCCGCCTTCGCATCGAGCGACATCGGCTTCTTGGCAGTCGCATGCGGCACGGCTCTAGCTGTAATGGATTTTCGCAGTGCTGAGCTCATCCTCAAAGAAGGATTCGGCGGCGAATCAGATTTGTTGCAGAACGACCATGGAGACAAGAAAACACTGCGCAAGACATTGGAAGCCGAGTCCAAGAGTCCTATCGTTCATCTCCATTTTAGCATCTGTCGTGTAGCGGAGGATCCGAGCTTGGCTCCCCGTCTTATCGTTGTGCGTGCCAACGGCCTAACGACGATATGGACACTGCAAAAGACGCTGGACATGTGGATGATGGAGCGTACGAGCTCGCACAAGCTTGAGGAGCTGAGCGACATTCGAGGGCTCTACGTCCTGGACACCAATGGCAAAGTGTGCCACGCACTTCCGAACGACTTGCAACGCGTTTTGCGCGAACAAGAATATGGACCGAGCGGCCTGCTCCCTGAATCGGGCATCCCGGACTCTGACATGTTGCTCGGCTTCACAGATCGTCAGATCACGCTTCGCTACGGTATCACAGGTCCCATTGTAGCACGAGCTGACATCGGAGAGCGAGTATTGGGTTGCGGTGTAGTCGATCGACACCACGATAAGGTCGCCTCTGTAGTGACTTCGTCGAGTATTCGCATCTTGAGCTTGCCCAAACTCGAGACCATCATCCGACTGCAACGTCACCACCGCGAGGTGGGCGCATCGCAAGGCACCCGTCCATCGATCTGCTTCGACCCGAATGGAGACTTTGTAGAAGTGTGTAGCAGCCTCGACGTTCGACTCTGGACCATGTTTGCATCTCTGCGCAGACCTGGTCAGCCGAATCTGACGCTTTTCAATCCGGCGCTTAGCCTTGCCATGCCCGTTCATCCAGGAGCTGTGGGCTCAGCGGCAGGTGTCGCTACGAGCATTGCAGGGTGGTTCGGAACCAAAACGACAGGCGTGCTGTCGGTTGGTGCTCAGATGGACGCAGCTCTAGCAGGCCCTAAGCGGCCTGATCCGCCTAAGCTTGGTGAAGCACTGCCACCGCGTGACTATCGCCCGCCCCTTGCTCCAGTCCCCGACACGCTTGACCAACAGCAAGGCCAAGGCGCTTCAGGATCTAGCCAATCTTCTGCTGCAGCAGCCGCTGGACGACGCGATCCAAGCAAAGCGAAAGCCGTGGCAGCGTCAGCCGACTCAGCATGGGCTACTGGATACCAGAATGTCGATCTGCTTAAAGCACGCGGAGCCATGATGAGCGGCATCGAAGATGGGCTGACTTCGTTGGAGCGTGGAGCGAGTAATTTCCTCAAGAGCACACGCGAAGCGGCGGTTAAAGGAGCGGCAAAGGACAAGATTAACAAGATGTTCTCGTTCTAAGCGCCTCCACGCATTGGCAATCGAGCTTTTGCTGCCCTATTCTAATGAAACAACAGGCTTCAGAGATGTGCTGTTGACGGTCACCACCGAAGTCGCCTTTGGATTGAAGTTTCAGCGTTTGACGACTTATGCTCGGGGTCTTTGTGAGAAGCGACCTCTCTCACCTCTCTATAAACGCGGAAAAGTGGCGCGTCGGGTCAACTTAGAGTCTGGAGGTAAGAACGTGGCCGTTAGCGAGGCCGGACATGCATGTAAAAATTTGGCTCTAAAAGACGATCGCACAGCGAGAACACAGAGCAAGACATCTTTGGTCTTTGGTGATTGGTGATCTGCCGAGAACGTGACACCTTTCAGCAGAGCTTATCCTCTCAAGCTTGAATACAGTTCATGTGTGCAATATGAAGAGTGACAAATCGATACATCGGTCCTTGCCGATGCATGACATGGAAAGCCATGCCGTGCCGCGTTGTCAGTATACTGTATAGGGTGTGCATTATCCTCGCTGCACCGCCAAAAGCCGTCCCTGTTGCTGCTGCAGAAGATCAGTCATGAAGCGAATTCTTTTTGCAGAGAAAAAGCGAAAAACGAAAAGTGTACCGCATTTGGCCCGTCTTCTGACAAGGCACCCGCAGGTTGCAAGACCCTCTTTTTCTTTGCCTTCAATTTTTGGCTGGATTTTGTCAGGACAAGCGTGGGGAGAACGCTGAGCACAACTGAGCACAATTGAGTGCATCGAGCAGAGGCAGCCGTTATTGCCGCGGCTCACTTCTTCTGAAGCGTGGCTGTCTTTTACCCTTTCCCCAGACCTCACCTCATGCTTATCACCCGTTATCCCTCCGCCCTGCACCCTTTCCTTACATTGACACACAATCACACCCGCTTCATTGTTGTCGTGTTCATCTGCACGACACTCATTGTCGTTTCCCGCCAATCACATCCATCTTCGTTGTCAATGATTGGTTGTTGAAGGACGACAAACATCGATGCAGAACACCTTTCTTTCGCTGCTCAGTCTTCCGCGCTCCGACCAACTCCATTTGCAGATCCGTCCGTAATCGCTACGGCTCTTGCTTGCAACCTTCGCACACGACATCGACATCAATATCGACATCAGCATCAACGCATACACTCAGCAGTGCGCATAGCGCCAACTCGCCAAGATGAAGTTCGGCAAAACTTATATGGAGACCATGGCGGATCCTTCCTTCCCAGAGGAATGGCGGAATGGTGCTTTAGAATACAAACATCTCAAGAAGCTCATCAACGGTGTCGTTGCCGAGCTCGAATCCATCGGTTTGGGCGCGGACGTACTCAGAGAGCTCCTCGTTCGTCCTGAGGATGAAGACATAGTCGCATCAACTTCGTCGCCAAAGTCCAAGACAAAGCCGCTGCCGACACAAACGGATGACCTCGATTCAGCTGTGGCAGACGACTCTGGAAACAGCTCGGAACAGGACGACGACGATCAACCAGCAAAGGAGCTCACACCCGCCGGCAAGTGGATCAGTGATTTTTCAGTCGATATGATTCGCAGGGTCTCTGCCACCTCTGCAGATGGAGATGAGAAAGAGGTACTGGCTTCCAAAGCTTCGCGAGACACCAGCACAACTGGCCAGAACGGCTCCTCAAAGTCGCCAACACGCTCCGACAACCTCGCAGTGCCAAATTCGCCCAAGCAGCGCAGCTACAGTCAAGGAGTCGAGTTGCTCAGCTCGTCGCTCGATGATACCAACTTGTCACCAGCCTCGCGTGGCAGAGCTTCCTTCAACGCAGGATCAGTTCCAGACACCAGCAAATGGGCAGGGATTGGCCGCAAGGATCTGGCTGCGATGCGACAGAGTAAGAACCCATCCGAGTCCAACGTTCATAACGGAGTCGCTCGCACACATGACCCAAGCCCGGGAAGTCACGACTGGAGCGCCAGCAAGTGGAGGGAAGAAGCCAAGCTCGACTGGGACCCCAGCACCAATGCTGCTCAGAAAGGTCGTCCGCTACTAGCACCGCCTGCTGCAGTGCGAAGTGAGCGCAGCACAAGCCCTGCCAAGCATCGTTGGGTCGAAGGCAAGTATGGAAGACGTGCGCGTGCCGAATACGAGCTTGGAGGAACACCCGATCATCCAGTGCCCCGCATCCGTCTGTATATCGAGTCTCCTTTGCCATCGGACGACGAAGGCGATGACGAGCATGATATTGAGGACGCAGATGCAGGCAGCCTTTCGGATGACACCAGCAGCCGCAAGAGTCTCGAAGAGCGCATCATTGAGCTACCTGCCACTCCGACCCGACGTTTCTCGACTATCCCAGAAGATGGTCCTGAAGGCGAGACGCGAGAGCAGAAAGCAAAACGTCAAAGTGAGATCCGTAGGAAACGCGGAACCCGATCTCGTGAAATCGTCATCCCCCTCACCGCCGATACCCAGTTCCTCGATACCCTCACTCACGCGCTGCAGAACCTCTCCAACATCCAGACGCATCAACGAGACAACTTTGTCGTCGAAACCGAATCGCTCTGCTCGGCCATCGCACGTGCCTCTAGCCCCTTCGCAACCAAGAACGACCTCTACGTATGGCGAGAGATCTTCGGCCTTTGGGTCGATATGCAGGTGTTTGAGAGTCAACGCGAAAAGGATCGTGGCGAGCTCAGCATCGACGAAAGCGAGGCTCGATTGAAACGATTTGCGGTTGAGCTTGCCAAACGCGGCTGGATTCACGATCCCAACGCTCCCGTCCCCACTTCGAGCAGCAAGAAGGGACGTCTGGTCAAGCTCAAGCTCGGATCAGGTCCGAGTAGTCAAGGGTTGCAGAACCAGGCGAGTGCTACGGCGATTGAAGACTTCTTGCGGCTCAACTTTGCGCTTTTGGACGTCAAGAAGTTTCAAAGGGTCAATGTTGAGGCTGCTAGGAAGATTCTAAAGAAGCACGATAAGCGTACCGCCCTGACGGCGAGTAACGATTTGCGGACATTCATGGCACAACAGGAGGCAGCGAGGAGAGCGATGGGGATCAATCCGGTGGGTTCGGGAGGTGTTGTAACTTTGCCAGCGTCGGCGTTCCAGCCACCATCCGATATGTCGAGTGGTGCATCTACTGCGCTAGTCTCATCCGCCGCCCACCCGTCCCTGGCTGCATTGCTGCCATCAGCTACAACGGGTATTCTCTCCGAATCGCTCCCACACATTTTACTCTCGCTTGTCACCACCACTCTCCTCCCCATTCTGCCGTCAGTCGATGACCACAGCTGCGCCATCTGCACCTCGGTTGCCTGGCGACCCGTTCGCCTCGACTGCTCGCACCTCTTCTGTCTCCGTTGTCTCGTCAAACTTCAACGTCAGGGTAAAGACGATTGTCCACTTTGCCGTGCCCCCGGTGCCGTCAAAACAGCCGATAAGCGAAACATGGACGAAGAAGCCGACAAATACTTGCAAACTTGGTTCCCTAAAGAGGTCAAGGAAAAGACGAAGGAGAACGAAAAGGATCGTCGTGCTGAAGAGTTGGAAGCGATGGGATTGAGGGAGGAGAAGTGCACTATCATGTAGTCGGTGCATGAAGAGATGGTTTTGTAGGTCATACCCCTTTTTGTGCCTGTTTTTGTTATCTGGTGCTATTCGAATGTAATGGGTTCCCAAGCTATGTTGCTGATCAGAGCTCTTTGGTGCAGCGAAGAATAGTGTGCGGCTTGTTTATAAGCTCATCCTAGTAACGATGTAGCCTGTGAGCTGTGTATAAACTTGAGATGTGCAAGATAAGGTGGTGTATATATATGGCTTGCTATGATGGCCAAATATCTGCGGCCATAGAACCTTGAAAGCACCGCATCCCGTCCGATCTGCGAAGTTAAGCAAGGTATCGCCTAGTCAGT
>JAXQGJ010000240.1:0-22879 GCA_037039655.1 Pseudozyma sp. M118-08B | reverse complement strand
GCTGTGTTAGGATATAGATATGCTACAAGTGTTACAATGGTAAATGTTTCATTATTTGCTCTTGGTGCATTAATATTGAAGAGCGCAGCATCGAACAAGTGATCGGTCGTCTTCTCGAAACTTGCCAACATCAAGACACTATCCTTCATCTTGGCTACACCAAATCGTGTGATACCCAACACTTCGCCCTTGTACGTCATCGTGTCGGCCAAAAGCATAATGTGGCGTGGGTCGATGCTCATACCGTGAGCCGACATTGTGTGTTCGATTTCACGATAGACAGATGTGCGTGCGGCCTCGATACCCAGGACGGTCTGCATCTCCATGACGTGGTTGGTGTGAGTTTGAGTTCCAATGACGCCCTCGGTGGTCATGACCTTGAGTAGACCGTAGCCTTCGACGAGAAGTTTGCGCGTTCCCTTTTCGTCCGAGATGACGGCACGTGTGGCTTGTGGGATACCCTTGACGACGATCGAAGGAAGGGCACGCTTGAGCGCTTTCAAGTTGTAGTAGACTTCGCTCTCCTTGTCAAGGCCCTCGGGAGGAACGTAGATGCGGATACGGTTCTTTTTGGGCACCACCATGACGCGCTCTTCCTTGATCTTGAGCTTGGGTGCATTGACGATGGCCCACTTGACGTCGTTGAGCGTGATCTCGAGCTGCAACTTCTGAATGGCTTCCATGTCGATATGAACACCCAAGTACGTGTACTGAGCTGCCCAGGCTTCCTCGATCACCGAAGCAATGTCGCCGAGGTATGTCTTCTCGATTCGGCCCTTGACAATTCGTGCTGCGTGTTCCGACTTTTCTGCCACCAGCTTGGCCTCGATAATGGGCGTGTTGATCACCTTGGCTGCGTTGATGATCTCCTTGATACGCGGTACACCGAGTGTGACGTTCATGGATGCCACACCGGCGAAATGGAAAGTCTTGAGCGTCATCTGCGTACCTGGCTCTCCGATGGACTGGGCACCGACAGCTCCAACAGCCGAACCAGGCTCGATCTTGGCCTTCATGTACTTGATGTAGCACTGGTTGAGGAACTCAAGAATGGCAACCTCCTTGATCTTGGTCTTGTTGTTGACGATAGCCCACTGATCGCGGTCGGCGCCAATCGACAGATCTGTTTCTTCGTCCCAGTGATCCTCCCGCTCCTCGGCGGGATACATGCCAAATGCTCTGCGCACCTGGATAGCCTTCTTGTAGATGTTCTCGTTTAGGAAGTCGTGAACCGAGTCTCGGTACTTTTGCGTGCAAGTGTTGGCGAATCGGTCGCTGCTGAGTTCTCGGTTGACCACCTCCATGATCTCGTAAGGATACAGACCGCGGCCATGGATGTGATGCGTGATGGCCATACAGTGGCGCCACAACCGGAAAGGCTCGATGGGCATGGCATTGCCTTCGAGTTCTGCAGGGTCGAGGCCATCATCTCCGTAAATGAATTGCACGACACCACCTACCGAGTTGCGGACACTGAGATCGTAATGAGTAGAAAGATCCTCGAGTGCCTTCATCAGACGACGCTGCATGTATCCGGTCTCGGCAGTCTTGACTGCAGTATCAACCAGACCTTCTCGTCCCGAGATGGCGTGGAAGAGGAACTCTGTTGGTGTCAAACCACTGAAGAAAGAGTTGCGCACGAAACCCTTGGAAGGTGGATCCTTAGACTTCTTGGGGAAATGGGGCAGCGAACGATCCTGGAAGCCGTTGGGTACACGCGAACCGGCGATAATCTGCTGACCTACACAAGCCACCATTTGGGCGACGTTGATCTTACTACCCTTTGAACCGCAGATGGCCATGACCAAGGGCGCATTGTGTCGGCTCAGCTCTGTCATGCAAATCTCACCGACGTCACTTCGAACGCCCGAAAGGACACCTGAGATCATATTTTCGAGCGTCTGCTCTTGGTCACAACCAGGGAGGTTCTCGAGCTTGCCGTGCTTGGCCTTTTCGATCAAGTCGAGACACTCGGCATAAGCAGCTTCGACCTTAGCATCCTTGTTCTTGCGCAGATTGGGACCCGGTATGACGTCGTTGATGCCGAGCGAGAATCCTTGGTTGGCAAGCCAGCGGGCACATGTCTTTGCTAGGCGGTTCATGGCAGTGATAGCGACATCGGGGCCGTAGTCGCGCAACATGACACCAAACACCGAGTTCTTCTTGCCATCACCGACGGTCGACTTGTCAAAGACACCGCACATGACTTCGCTGTTGACAATGACAAGCCAGCCATCGTTGGGCGACATGTCCTTGGGATGTCCACCCGTGGGCTTCTCGAAGGTTCGGCATTGCGCCTCAAGGTTGACGAGATGAGGACTCTTGCGATTGGGTCGGATGAGACACGACATGACCTGCTTGCCCGTCCAGAGTCGTACTGGCTTCATGATAGCGGGTGGTGGAATGTCAATCTGCAAATCGGCGTCAGCAAAGTAGCTGCAGACCTGCGAAAATTGGGCTCGATCAAAGAAGCGATCTCGTTTTGAGATGAGGTATGATGCAGTGATGAAATCCTGGATGGCAGCAATGATGGGCTCTCCGTTCCTAGGCGTGACCAAGTTGTGCTTGACACCCATGAGAATCGTAGCTTCCGTTCTTGCTTCCTCCGTCTGAGGAACGTGCATGTTCATCTCGTCTCCGTCGAAATCGGCATTATATGGGTTACAGGCGCATTCGTTGAGACGGAAGGTACGCCATGGGCGAATCTTGGCTCTGTGTGACATGATCGAAAGTTTGTGGAGCGAAGGTTGTCGGTTGAATAGTACGATATCGCCATCACGGATGTGACGCTCGACAATGTCGCCAACGCGCAACTTCTGTGCCAGCTCTTCTCGCATACCTGGGAACTTCAAGAAGCGCTTGAAGCCCGTCTTACCGTCTTGCAAATAATTCGCACCCGGATGGACATCTGTACCGTTTCGGACGGCTTGACGCAATTGCTCGATGTTATGCTCGAAGACACGCTCCGGATAGGTGAGAATCTTGGCGACTCGTTGTGGAACGGCGACTTCATCGATTTTGAGGTTAGGATCGGGGCCGATAACGGTACGACCAGAAAAGTCGACACGTTTACCGGACAGGTTGCCACGGAAACGACCTTGCTTACCCTTGAGACGTTGACAGAAACCACGACTGGGCTTTTGTCCGGGTTGGGTAGGTACACCTGGCAACTCCGAGTTGATGTAGAGTGCTACGGTGAGCTGGAGGAACTCCCACTGCTGAACGAGTTGGCTGGTAGTGGTTCCCTTGCCTCCTTTGACAAGGCCCAATTTGAGCAAGCTGTTTGTGAAGATGATCTCTGTAAGCTTGATGGTGACGTCATCTTCGTTTGTGGCGCCATCCTGTGCAACAGATGGACGAATGCAAACTGGAGGAACGCAAATGTACTGCCAAATATATTCTTCGGGACGACCAAATTCCGGCCGCAATCCGAGCAGCTCGCAATCTTCGTCTGAGATTCGTTTGAAGAGATCGAGCGCTTTGAGCGGGTTGAGATCTTCCTGTGCTTTGTTGAGATGGGGTGAGATGTCGCCGTTACCCATCTTGATGTTGGTGGAAAAAGAAGCCTTGAACTCTTCATGTTCTGCTGCTGTCTTCTTTGCGCGGAACTTTTCGTGAACGATCTTGAGCTGACCTTGCTTCTTGACCGTACCGTTGGTATAGCCGCACTTGGGACAGTATAAGACCTTTCGTGCAATGGTGTTGACAGCCTTGAATGTTCTTGTGCGATCGAGGTTTTCGAGATTTGGCTTGCGGAAACGCCTTAAGAACTTTCGTCGGTCTGGCTCTTCTAACAAGACGGTGGCACAATTCTTGCAGATGCTCTGCAAGATGGCCACGGTATGTTTGAAGAAGCCGACGTGGAATACGGGAAGAACGAGCTTGATGTATCCGTAGTGACCAACACAATCTGCCATCTTCAGGTGACATGTCTCGCACAATGAGTTCTTATCAGATACACCCAGCCGCCTATCGAGTGTACCGTTGGCTACAGGCTTTCGTTCCGCCTCGCCAATAGTATAGAGATCTCTGGTGGTGACCTCGATCTCGGACATATTGACAATGTCCTGCTTGGACAACACACCGAACTGGATGTGCTTGATCTGCTTGGGCGCATCTTGAGAGACGAGCTGCTTCATGGTGGCAAGCGTCTTCGGCCTATCGTGGCCAGCGTGTTGTATAGATGAGCGGGAGTTAGGTGACTGAAGGATCGTGAATCACGGTGGAGGACGTGCTCAAGCTCAGAATGTCGTATCTGATGCGCCTCTGCCGACAGATATGAATGATTGGTAAGGAGCAGTCGTGTTATATTATGGCGAAGGTCGTCGTGGGCTTGTCTGCTCCTGTTATGTCATGCTAGACATCACTCTTGACGGGAGGTTCACGCTGCAATTTCGCCTGAAGAAGTGGCGCGAGAGCTGATGGATTATCCTCGCTAGTGCTACTCCGCAGCGCGAATTAGTTTCTGTGCTACCAGATGACAGCGCAACTCGGCCAGTGCTCTGCCAGATCGTCAATGGACTCGTCGATTGAGGAAGCCTGAACAGAGGTGACTGCGCAACCGCGAAAAGTGAGAAGAAGAGACCGTGTCGGACCGTGGCGTGTGAGAGAGAGAAGGAACCGTCGGCCAGGTAGATGAGGTTTTTGAAAGGCGAATGAAAGCTCGTAGGTGCTGGCCTGAAACCGTGTTGTCGTCGTCGTCGGTGGGGGTGATGATGGGGTTTGTTCTGTGTGATCAGAGAGATGAAGGATTGGAAAGCTGCGACCTTCTCAAAAGTCACCGACCGCACCCTTCGAAAAAATTTCCCTTACCGAAGAAAGGCGCAGCAGCACACTGCAGCAAACGTGCTATTTCTCGAGAATCTCCTTCCAGCCAGCCAAAATCAAGGAGTTGTTAGACTGCCCATTTTGAGAATCCCGAGTTCCGATGCGAAGAACTCCACCTTGGGAGAAGCACACACCAACACACGGCAGAAGAGCCGGACGAACCGCGAACCAACACCCGCATCTTTAGCGAAGGTAAGACCGAATGGCAATCTTGTGCAGTTTTTTTCTGCTTAAGAACTGTCCCTGTCCATTACCGAAAGCCTTGTATTGCAGAAGCTGTTACTGGACTGCTCGGGATCGCAGTGATGGAGGAAGAGCTTCTTGAGAGCATCAAGCGCTTTTCGCTCTCGGATGATCCGCTTTCCACTGCGACGGCCAACACCTTTGTCGATGCTTTTGCACCTCTTTCCCACGCTCAGTCGATCGCCTCGGATGCTCCCTCAACGTCACGAGATACTCACACTGTCGCCAACAAATTGCGTCAAGCCCGCAGCACGGCACTCCTTTCACTGGCTACCCGCTCTTCTTCGGCAAGCGCTTCACCACTCACTACCAACGTCAAAGGCGGCGATTCCGAACGCAAGCTGATCGATGAGAACCTTCCGCAGCTCTTGACTCCGGTGATTCGATCAAGACTCGCAGACACAACACCACACAGCCTTCTCTCGGCACTCAACTTCTTCTCGGCTCTGTTCAGCGTGCTCGCAACTGAGGCACATGAAATCCTCATCGCAGATGGAATCATCGACCTCATTTTGGAAGCACCAGACGCATGCAACGCTGTAGACCGTCTATACAACGGCAACGATCCCAAGAGCGGCTCATTGCTGGAGCTACCCTCAGATCAAGACCTTGTCAGCCTCGCCGTTGCCGAGCTCTTGAGCTCAGCTGCAAATTCGACAACCACTCGAAAGTATCTCGCAGGTCAACAAGCAATCCTCGATTGGATTGACATCGCCAGTGTTCCGCGCAATACCAGCTCTGCTCAAGTATCAGACTCGAAGCGCAAGTCTGACGCAGTAGCCGTAGTGGCCGGACTTGCCGACATCAAGATCTACCGCGCTATCGCTTCGGAAGCTGCCCAAGGCCTCACCCAAGCAGCGACCTCCCAACCAGCTTCGCAGCAAGACCACATTCGCAAAATCCAGCAGAGCAGAGAAGACCGCAAACGCAAGGATGAGTCGCTGTATCAAACTGTTCAGGAAGAACTCCTGGCCACGGTATCGCGACGCGCTTCGTCGGCAAGCATCTCCTCAGCTGAACAAGCTACAATAGCGGAGCACCAACGAACCGTGGAGCTTAGCTGCCTCGAGGCGCTCGCCTATCTGACTGTTCAGCCTGCTTTCAGGCAGAGAGTCGCTTCCGACGACGAGCTTCTCAAGGTTGTTTGCACCGGTTTCGACCTCGCTTTGACGAAAAATGCCGATTCGACGCAGCCAGCCGATGTTGACAGCCAAAGATTCGACGGTGCTCTCCAGCTCGGCCTGGCTACTATCCTTTGTAATGTCACAGCCTATCCGCCCTCTTTGTCCGACGAGGAGAAAGAAGTCCGACGCCTTCGAAAATTCGCCAATGCGCAAGGAAGCAGGGAAGACGGAGGTCAAGCCGACGATGACGAGCAACTTGAGTCGGCAGCCAACATCGAAAAGAGATGCAGTGCTGTTCTGGATGCAAAAGGTATCGAGGCGATCACAGCTATTGCAGTAGCAGGCCCCCCTCCTTCTTGGACGCAGAATGGCAACGACAAGCAGGCAGCGGCTGCTAGCTGGAAAGTCAACCCGAGCACGAGTATACGCCGCGCCTGTGGTGATGCTCTGCTAGCTCTGGTCACAAAGCAAGATCGATTGGTGCGGGGTAAAGCCGTGCAGCAAGGTGCACTCAAAGCCGTTCTCGCGCTCTCAGCTCCAGTACTTCATTCTCTCGTGGCATCTGGTAGAGCAAACTCGACACAACAGACGGCCAGCTCGAGCGGACTCTTCTCGCGGTCGTCGAAAGCATCTGATGTCACCGTTGAGGATTTGGCACCACTTCAAGCGCTTGCCAAATTGTTGATTTCGCTCAACCCCAGCCTACTCTTCCCGTCCGCCGAGGGTCTTCTATCCGTAGCACCGGTCATCTGCAGCCTACTCCTTTGTCCATCTGCTTCGCGATTGCAGAAATTCGAGGCTCTTCTCGCATTGACCAATCTCGCATCCCTTTCGCCAGAAATCGGAACTAGAATCGCCGCTTTCTCCTTGGACACTACACAGGAGAACAATGATGAGAAGCAGGACAAGAGCAGCAAGTTCAGCAACACTTCGCTCCTTGCGCAGGCATGCGAACAGCTCGTCATGGAGGAACATGCCATGCTCAGAAGAGCCTGGATTGAGCTACTTGTCAACTTGCTGCAAGTCGAGGAGGTGTATCAGTACTTTGTTTCGGCAGCTTCGTCAAGTGACGCTCAAGGTAGACTCACGATGCGGCTGAGGTTGCTTCTCGGCCTGTCTGAGGTCGATGAGTGGGCACACGCGCACCAAGCTACGATCACGTCATCTGGAGCAGGGGCAAAGTCGGGATCTGAGGGTGTCAGCGGAGAAGCTTCTTTGGCTACTAGAATGGCCTGCCTTGCGATGCTGGCCATGGTGACCGAGTCGGAGGCAGCAGTGCAAGCATTGCTCACGTTGGACAGGCTGTTTCCGGTGCTTTTGTCTATTCTGGTGCTCGATCGATCGGACGACGAAGAGAGAAACGAATGGGAGCGAGCTGATCTCAAGCCAACGAGCGCAGCTGCAAATCGAAGCAAGGCTGACATCGACGCCGAGGTACAGCTCAATGCTGTCAATCTAAGTCTGCGAGCAAGCTATGTGCTCTTCAACGTGCTGCAGCATCTTCAGGCAAACGCTGAAATCATTACCTCGGATCAAAACGGAGGCTTCGAAAAGGAAGTCCTGCAGTCCACTCTGCAGTCCACTCTCAGCCATCACGTTTTTCTGCTTAAGAAGGCCGCAGATCAAACACATGTCCAAGAAGCTCGCAAGGGTCTGCTTCAAGTGTTGGCCAAGTGTCTCAAAGTGCTCAGACAGATCTAGACAACACAACGCACATGCTATTACATGTACATCAATGATTTTCCTGTAGACACACTCACAATTGAACAAGCATGAAAGTGCCACCTGAAGAAGTGGCTCGTGACTGTGAGATGATCATGATCCGTCAACTTCTCCCACCGCAAGACTGAGTAGACGATCTGAGAGTGATGAAGGCACCAAAACGCGGAGTCTGACTGCCACCCAGAGCCCATTTTTTCTTGTTCTTTTGTGCGACCTTTTTTGCACTTTCTTTTTCTTAACCTTTTTTTCCCTTTCCGGGTCTCGCGTCTGAAAAGAAGCAACTCTGCAGCAGAGGCGGCTCTTTAGCGCAAGTCTTGGGTGTCAAAATCGACTTCTTCGCGTCGTTGTTCTGCAGCCAACACTCTGACCAACATCGTTCAAGCATACCACCATCTTCCTGTTCGCTCCGTCATATACCAACTCGTCATTTTCGCTTCATATACCACTGCTCTCTGCCTATCTTTGAGCTCTACCTCATTCCTTCTGCCAAGTTGAAGTACGCTCGGCACGCAGAGGCCCCGACAAACAGCGTCCATCCACTCTCGGAGAAAGGGGCTTCTACTTTGGAATTTTTGTTCGGCTTTCTCATCGCCACGGTACGATTCGGCCCAGAAACGGGGCCCAGGCTTCAGTCCGACATCCACTGGTCTCTTGACGTTCAGGTACGACTTCAGTCGATTTGAAAGTCCCTCGATCTTGCTCAGTTACCACGATGGAATCGAGCACGGGGGCGAGCACAGAGCCAATCTCGGCAGCTGTGGTAGCGCCGCCTCAACCAGCTTCACCGTCAGAGACAGCAATCGAGCCAGCAGAGGCTGTCACTGGCGAATCAACAACCACGGAGGCATACCCGATTGCAGTCGAATCCAGAGACCTCGACGCAGGTACTGCCACTACAGCGTCGGGACAGCCAGACCCACCAACAGAAGTAGCCCTGACCTCTCAGTCATCAAGTGATGGAACCGCATCGCAGCAGCTAGAAGCAGCAGCAACCATCGAATCCAGCAGCTCAGGACAAATGGTAGCCTCATCCACGGACGCTGCTTTAACCACACAAGGAATCGACCAAACGGCACCCGAATCATCAGCATCCATGGTTCCTGCCTCGAAAGGCAGCGCTGGTGCACCTTTAGACAGCGTCACTCCATCACACCCACTGTCGAACGAGCCTTTTACCGCGCTCGAAACCGATCAGATCCAGGATGGTGCCGAAGCGTCCGCGGATAAGCCGACTGCAGCCGAAGGTGATGCGACCGCTCCACCAGCTGCTGTGGTTGCTGCTGAAGAAGCGCCCGCTCCTCCCGCGACGGTAGCGACTGCTACAGAACCTGCACCTGAGGCTGCCTATGCAAGTACCTCTGCCGCTGTCCCGACTTCTGCTCCTCTTCCCAGCCAAATCAGCTCCGCAGCTGACGCTGGTACTGTCAGCGGCCCAACCGCTTCATCAGTACCAGGTCAGGATGTCTCAGCAGCGGTTCTTGCCTCTTCAACCGACGCAACTTTGCAACCAGCAGACGCTCTCATCTCTGCACCAGCCGTACCAGCGACTGACATCGCTCAGGCAGAGCGCCAGTCGTTACCGGCACAGTTCGCCAAGCCCGCTGATACTGAGACTCCTGCATCTGTGACCGAATCTACCGCCAGTTCGGCTAAGCCTGACATCGTCGCTGCTGCTCAAGAAGCCGTCGCAACTGCAACGGTGCCCGAGACGTCAACAAAGGGATCCGCCCCGACGCAAGAGCCAGTGGTCGATACCAGCGCTACATCCGACTCTACACAGAAGCTTCAGTACGTGCCAACAACTGCTCCAGTCAATGTGCAGCCACAAGACGAGGGTGCTGCCCCAAGTACAGCAGAGGAGGAGTTGACGAAAAGTAAGGACAGCGCAGACGAGCCGAAGGCATCCGAACCAAAGACTGGCGAGGTCACTGCCGCTCCTGGATCAAAAGTCGATGCCCCGACGGTTCCAGCTGTGGAAGCCATGGCTGCGTCGCAAGCCACCACTTCCTCTCCATTTGCGACACCAGAGAAGAAAGCGCAAACCAGCAGCACCTCAGCAGATCAGATCAGCATGTCGCAACCCTCGACTCCAGCTCGTGAGGGCAGAGTCGCGCTGATCCTCCGCATCAATAAGGAGCTCATCCGACTCTGCGTCGATCTTCAGGGCAAACAGCTCACAAATGAACCACTCTACCGCGAGGCTGCACTACGCTTGCAGGTCAATCTTGGCTATCTTGCAGGTGTCGCCGACAAGTCTGGAAAGCCCGCTGACCCGAGCCATCCATCATCGGCGCCGACAGCTGCTTTGCCCAAACTCGAGCCTTTCCCTCGCAGCGAGCATGCTTCCTCCTCGCCCATTCCTGCGCTTTACGAGAAGCTGATTGCCATCTTTGGTCCACCACGGCCCGCCGATTCTCCTTCAGCAGATGGCAAGAAGCGATCGCGTGACTCGACGGCTGACCTTGGCAATGACGAAGCTCGAAAGCGTGCAGCAAGCAAGGGAATCGACCGTTCGCAAGATGTCTCAGCGGCCGGTACGCCCACATCTTCTACCAGTCAACAGATCAGTTCCGCACAGCCTGTGCAAGCCAGTGCGGCGGCACCAGCAAACTTAGATGCAGCTGCAACGTCAGCACCAGCCAACCAGGCACCACAGCAACAAGCGCAGGCCTCACAGCAGCAGCAACAACAACCACAACAACAAGGCAAAGGCCCAGACCTCTCTTTGGCGCCACCGGTCCCTATCGCGCCGCCAGCTGCTGCTCAGAACATTCCGAACAATCCTCAGGCTCAAGCCTTGATGCAAGCTTTCGGTCCTAATGCCCTCGTCAACTTGCATGCGCTTCAAACACATCTGCGTGGCCAGGGCACACACCCTTGGGTCGCGTACATGGAAGCCAATGTTACCAACTTCAAGGCGATGCCATTGCAGGTGCAATTGCAGCATATGACATCGTTACAGAACGCGGCTGTGCAACTACAAAAGTCGGCACAAGGCTCTGGTTCGACTTCTGCGGTCGGCAGTCCTGCAATGATGCAGCAGCCTCATCAAATGATGCCCAATGGAGGTATGGGGATGGTTTCGAGCCCAGCTACAACGCGACCAGGCAGTAGGCACTCGGACAGTCCGGCACAGGCGCAGGCGAGCCCGACTGCAAGCGGGTTCCCAGCCAACGTGCACGGTCAGACGCCAGGTAGGACTGGCACGCCTTCAGGTGGACAAGCGCCGTTTCAGACTCGTCCCGGAAGTTCGGGCTCTGTGGGCAGCATGACGAGCGCAAGTGGTCGCAACCGCACCGGATCTTCCCACCTCGCCTTTGATCCTTCTCAGATGCAATCCGCACCCAGCCCAGCAACCATGGCATCCATGGCGGACTTTGCAGCATCGCAACAACAGCAAGGTCAAACGGCCAACTTTGGCTTCCAACCACCTGGTTTGCAGCAGCCTTCTCCTGTTGCTGCACCTTCGCCGAGCCAACAAACGCAGCCGAATCAGCCGCAGCAAGGAATGATGATGGGTATGCCAATGAACATGCCCAACTTCCAGAGTTTGCCACCACATTTGCAACAGCAGATTCGTCAGCAGTATATGGCTCACTTGCAAGCGCAGCAGGCACAGGGGATGAATCCGCAACAGCAGCCGCAGCAGCAGCAACAACCTCAGCAGGGATGGAACTTCCAGTCACCGCAATAAAAAACAACTTTGAAGTCCTTGTGCTTTCATTTTCCTATCTGTATTTTACGTCGATTTTCGGTTGCCATACAGAAGCACATTTGTGTTTGTACACACTAACCTGGCGTTCGGGGAAGAGTGCGATCGCTAGATAGAGTACGTCAGAACTTAGCCTGTGGCAGAGTGGTGATGAGGCCGTTTAGACGGTCTACAATGCTGCTTTCGCCTCCTCTAGCATCTGCACTGCTTGCCATCATATCGACAAATGCCTTGTGTGAGATCTCTGCTGCTTTCAAGTGCCCATTCGTGCCCTGCGCTAGGACCACGGCGGTACTACTTGAATCCGCTGGCAGGATCGGCTTGGCAGCCTTCGCCTCGTCTTCCGGAAGATACAAGTCATGCATAAACAAGATGCCACCTCGACCAGCCTTTGTGTCTGGGAGGATGAACTTGAACGATGCCAGATTAGCTTTCTTTGCGCGTGCCATGTGTTGGCTACGAATGATAGTCTTCTTTGGTTTGACGAGTCGAGAAAACTGTTTGAGATCGTATGAGGAACAGTCGGGACTTGCGAGCGCGATGCGGAGCCCAACAAATTGGGCGGCTAGAATGGAGATCGCAAGATCAAAGGAAGGATGTAAGACGACGAGAATGATGTCGCCAGTTTTGAGATCTGCTTTGGAGACTAGGCCAAGACCGAGGCGTTGGGCTTTCAGCTTGAGGTCGCCATATCTGAGGAGGGAGAGAGTAAGCGGATAAAGGTGAGCTAGGAGCGTACTCACATGAGATCAGAGAAGGAAAGAGTAGGCGAACTTACGAGATGCTCCGACCCGTGTCTGGTTCCTTGATTGCAATCTCCGCATCGTCAAAGCTTCTGTCACCGAGAAGATGTTCGTAGAAGGTCTTGGGTGTAGGTACTGATGGCGCCATAGCTACGAAGTTGGCTCCTGTATCAGCAGTGATAGGTTCCAAGGAGCGCCGCTCATTCGAGGTCAAGATCTTTGTACAACCTGTTCCGAGGACTGGTTGTATCAGAAAGTCAGGGTCTGTCGTCCGAACTTTGCGGGGTAAGAAGCCGTACTTTGCAATGCAAGCGGGTTCGGCTTCGGCATTAAGCAAATTGCCGCATCCTTATCCCGATCATCGATGCTTTTGCTTATCGAGTTATCGCGATTAAGATTAAGTTGTTCATTTTGGAATTCGTCGATTTACTGCGCGTGTTTAGCGCCATTTTCATGCTTCTTTGTGGTCTCGGACGCTTGTGCTCCGACCATGGTTACGAGAGCGAGCTGCTCACATCTGCATTAGTGCGGTCGTAATGAGGCTAATGCGAACGACCACAGACGGCCTTTTCCAGTTTCGAAGACGTGTGAGAGCATACTCGCAACATTATCGGGAACCTTTCTCTGAACTCAACGACGCAATTTGCTAGTGCAAGTGTAATGTGAACTTGGGGCGATGTAATCACAGAAGAGGAGAGCAACATGCGCTGGAGTGCGGACTGATGAACGCTCGAGAGCAAGGTGACAAACAGCTTCTGCATTGAGACGCAGAGCGCCCCTTGCTTTCATACTCCGCCGATTGCTTGATCCGCTTGACAGCGAAAAACACCGCAGGGTGAGGCTAAGGTTGAAGCTCCGCTCCCATCACGCTCCTTCTTCCACAGGCTTGTGGTTCCGACCGTCGAACCAAGTCAGCCAGGAGGTAATGGAGTCTTTCTAGCGTATCTCTGCTTCTTGGATGATCTCGAGGCGTAAAAGTCCCACCCCAAGCTGAGGCAATTGCCTTCAAAAGAGCAGCAAGATGAACAAAGTCTTGGCTCCGCCCGCTTCTATGACTGTCCAGCATCACCTTGCTGTAAACGCTTTTAGTCGAAACCGTTCCGACTGCTTTAGAAGTGTCGGCGCCTCCCTAGTTCAGCTATGCGAACGCGACACCTTACTGATATCCTTGACACTCACTGCTTCGTTCTCAGCCTCTCAGATCGACTTCTGCCTTGATCATGACACATCGCTGGGCTTTGATGTCAAGGGCACTACTATGCAGCCTGTTCGAAGATACAAAACTCGAAAAGGATAAACTCACGTCGGAGTTACAGTTTTGGCAGTCTAGCGTGTGCAAAGAATGGAACAACTAAAATGGACACGGCTCTCCCGATTTGGCATCTCCCAAACGCATTTAAGCAAAGCTCCCTGAGAGCATGTGATTACGGAAGAGGTCGAAGGACATGCAGGGATCAGTATCAAGATTGGCACTTGCAAGATCTGCTGAGGTTGATGCGCGTGCGGACATTTGACCGACGCTTGTTAGTCGGCTCGACCGACGTGTTGCTACGTTGCGTAGAGAGTCAAGTTGTCTTGCAAGACATGTCGACCGACCGAATTTACTCACAAGTTTTAGGCTCGCATCGAGCAATTGGTGCTGTTGCAGCTGCACCCTCCAAAACATAGTTTTTTCTCACACACTCTCACACCCTGGCCTAAGAACTGCAATGCAAGCCGCCTCCTCTCCCCCACTCTTGGTCTCACCGCCGTGCCACCGTTCTAATTGTCCGATTTCGTGCCCTTTCCGCGGCAAGTGATTCCGCCGCTTGTCCGCCTGTCACAGCAGAACACGGTTTGGAAGCTCTCGCTCGCCCTCTTTGAACTTGACCTGCTTCGCTTAAACTTGGCCTTGCCTTGCCTAGCAAGCGCCACCGCCAAGCCAAACTTGATGCACATTGCTTGCTGCACCTTTCATTCTGGCACTTTGCCTCGAGTCAAAGCTCAAGCTTTTTATCCCTTTGCTGCATTGCTTGCTTGCTTGGGGCTAACTTAACTTACCGTGCATATTGCTGCACTCACACACTCCTTTCGAGTCTTGCCTCGCTTCGCTTCAACGGTGTGCATTCCACTATACTGCTGCTTATTGCTGTTGTCACACGGTTCGACTTCGCTGTCGGTAATGCCGATTGGATCGTGATCGTCTTCTTGCCCTTCGTTCCCGCCATCATCACCTTGTCACTTTGCTTGACACGCCTCTATTCGGCGTTTCGTTGAAAACTTTCTCTCCTCCATCACTCCCACCTCTCCCCCTCGAGAGTTCCGACGTTCCGTTTGGGCGACCCACAGTGCGCGTACCGTCTCATCCAACTCAGCCTTCATTTCAATATTGGACGACAACGACAAATAATCAATCCCTTCTTTGTTCAGCAGTCCCGCATCAGCATTCAGTGCCACAAGCGCCACGACAATCGACATTGAGCATCTGGCAGCTACTATCATTTAGACAGAATCAAACACTGCTGCCGTGGATCCGACTCTCGAACCCATACACCTTCGCTCGCATATCTCGCAACGCTCCGACAGCGTCACCACCACTCTACATGCTGTCCCGAAGCTGAAACATTCCTTCGGCACCTTCGCCTCTCATCGCAGCAACCGTCGTCCTTACAATCTCCTTCAGCCGTTCGGCACCTGCGACTGGCTATCTCGCTAGTGACGGTGCCGACATCAAGCCAAACTGGATATGGCGTTCCAGCTCAGTCCAGCCTCGTTGGTGGATCAACGCGGTTCCGACTATGTCACCTTGCTCTTCTATGGCAATTCAACGCTTCCCCAAGCTCAGCATGCAGGCGGCAACCCGTCGCTTCCGATCAATGCCGCCCTCCCTCAGATCTTTGTGGTGAATCCCACTAGCGACAATATCTTTCGACATGTCAATACCGAGAGCGCTCACGCAGGTATTATCGGCCTCATCTACTTCTCCATGTGGATGGGCGCTCTCGGTTGGGACGTTGTTTCTACAATCCCGTTCGATCTTCGCCTCGTCAAGGAGACCACCTGGTCCAGCGGCTTCTCTAGCATCTATTCGATAGCATATCTCCTTTCTCGTTACGCCAGTCTTTCCTGGCTTATCACTGCTGTGACGAACAGCGTCATCATGACAGATCGATGCGATACCTGGATGAAAGGGAGTACCGCTTTGTTCAGTGTTGCCATTAGCGCTACCATGCTCGTCTTTTGTCTGCGGACCTGCTCACTATGGCATATGAAGCAGAGGGTTGTATCGCTTGTCGTCTCAACATGGTTTCTCGTCGTCGCCTTTGCCGTACTTTTGCCAATACAAAGCTACGGCGAGCCACTTCCCACCTCCAACTTTTGCGCCTGGCACTTCAACGGTCTCTACGTCGTCGGCGTCTTTGGCGCTCTTCTCATCTTCGACTTGCTCTGCCTCGTCCTCACCGTATGCAAACTCAACAAGGCTGGATGGCGTGGCGTTTTCCATGGCCTTTTCCCCACAGGCCGTGTCAATCTCGACTCGGAGGATGTCAAGACCATGCTCGTTCAAAAGACCACCGGCTTCTTTGCCATCCAGTTCCTCTTCCTCAGCTCAGCATTGCTTGTCTACGTTTTGACAGACACATTTGCATATCGGATGATGAACATAGTAGCTAGCGTTGCAGTCGCAAGTTCCATGGCCGGTCGCATCTTCAGGCGTGCTTGGCGTCAGACACGAGACTTGGCTTCGAACAGCATCAATCGTCCACCTTCCTACTTCCCTGCCTGGGCTGAGGAGCATCAGACTGCAGTATCGAGTCGCCACGATGGTCACTGCGCTCTCACTCCTCCTGGCAGCCGTCACCAGGATAAATGTGAATCTCAGGCTTTTTACGTCGAAGGCGAGTTTGGACCCAAGCTCAAAGCCCGCTCCATGTCGAGTCCCTCATTAAGATCGCTTCCCCGAACACCCGTGTCAGCTGGTGCAGCATTACATCAGATGCGTCAAATGGAGGCAGGCCATGCTCTCGTTGCTTCTGCTTCAAACACTGATGTTGTAAGTCTCTCCCCAAGCACTATGATCATTGGCCGCAGCAATCTTGCATTGCCAACAGCGGCTCTCAAGAGCTATCAGGCCATTGCTTCACAAACAGCAGCTGCTCCGGCGTATTCATGTCGCCTCGGGTCCGCTGGCTCGTCTCGACCACAGACGAGTGACAAAGTAGCCTCGTCTGAAGCCGGCCTGCCCTCCCCGCATCAACTCGGATCCGATGGCTCTGCACCCGCCAATGAAGTTCGAGCTGGCACGGCAGACTCGCAGACTCGCTCTTTCACACACGTCTCCTTTCCAAGCCACAGTGACGAAAAGGTCGTGCAAGACGCTCCCGACGCCGTCAACACCAGCATCGTTGCTTCTACTGCATCGACGTCCATTGCTCGAGAAGCGCGCCAAATGGGTTCATTGACCAAGAGCATCAACCATTGTCCTCGCAATGACGATGACAAGATGGAGGAAAGACACACGCCCGTCATGGAACGGAAGCGACGCACCTTCATCACCTCACCGCCGCTGACTGCGGCAGTGCGGATCAACAACAAGGAAGTCTACGACATCGACACTGTACGGGCGGCGGCTAGAATGTCTGCAAGGTATGGACACATGCACAAGGCGATTGCTCGCCCAGCGACGGCATCATCGATTTCTCATCCTCCCTCGCTGGGGTCATTGATGGCTGAATTTGCATCGACGGCGTCTGGTCAGCGGCGAGGCACCTCGAGCAGTGCTTCGGACCTGAATGGCAGGCAGGAAGCCAATAACAAGTCACTCGCTTTTCTGTCAGATGCTCCGCTCTCGAACCGCCAAAGGACGATACGTCCGAAGACAGCACCGAGCTTTCCCTCACCTTCGCTCCCGGCCTCTAAATCGGAGGGCTCGCAGATGACTGTCATGCCTCGAGACAATGACCTCGACCTCTCGCAAGTCGCAGCAGCGACTGCCACACAGCACGAGTCTCAACCTGCAACGGATGATGATGTTCTTTTCGCGTTCCTACAGACTGTTGATCAGGACTCGCGAGATCGAACCCAGTCACACACCGGCAGCAACCGCGACACCTCTGCCAGCTTGGTGGAAGAAGGACGTCCACGTACGGCTCGCGGCAACACAGCATCTTCTGGCAGCAGCAGCGGAGCAGAAGTAGGCGAAGAGAGTGACTTGAGCACCGTGCACGGGCACGAGCGAAGCGGTCAAGGCCGACGCGCTGCTTTGGCTGTTGCGAACAGCCAGTCCATCTCTCGACCGAAGTCCGCTACCTCAGCGAAAGGAGGCATGAAGTCCACCGATGTGCGCGCTTCATCTTCTACCGGGGCAAGAAAGCGACTAGGCACTGGCGACAGTGGCTGTAGCAACCACAGCAGCAGCGGGACTCGACCTGTCACGGCGGTTGGGGATGCGGTCAAGCCGTTCGGTCATGGCATCCTGTCATCGACACGCAGGCCGTCACAAGCGGGGTTGCTACGTGAAGAGGATCAGGAAGAAGCAGAACCAGTACTTGGGTCCGTGATCCAAGCGCAATATGCTAGACTGGCTGCACAGGCTCAGATGCCTCTTGATCCACCATACTAGCTGCAAGGCGTTCGGACTCGCCAATTCATTACACTCTTTTCTTGACATTGATCGACACTCTTTTAAGCTCTACTCGCATTATTCGCATCTGTTCTGGGTTCTCTTCTGATCGTTACCTAATCTGCAATTGTAATATTAATATTGACTACGTACGTTATGAGTGTTGAGCATGCTTGAAGGCAGGCTAGTCGTCGTCGTCGGCTGTAATGTGACCCGCTTGGGCGGATGAAGCGGATGCTAGTGTTCTGCGGACCATCTCTTGGAGAGCATTAGGGTCTGAGCCGTATTCGGCGGAGCGGACGGTGATGGCGTACAGGACTACATCAAAAGAAAAGAGATGATCGCACGATAGTGTCAGACGGATGGATCATAACTTCTTGCAGCTAAAGCGAGAGGAGAGGCACTGCATAGCATGGCGTTTTGGGGACTTACTATCTTCGATCTTGCGCAAGCTTTGGTTGGTTACGAATTGCTTCTTCTTGAGATCGCGAACGAGCGGGACGAATGGATCGAGAGCATCTCTGAGTTGACGAGTGATGCCGAGGACTTGTTTGACGACTAGACCAGTATCGCCTTGACCGACAGCGTTTGTGGCGAATCGCATGAGCTCTCCAGTGAGATCGGAGAGTCCGAGGAGGTAGCGATGCGTGGGAACGTGCAGCACGGTGGGGGCTACCGAATCTGCTGCAACGGTGGGCTGTGGTGCTTGCTGTGAGTAGAATTGGTCTTCAGGAACAGCTTCTGCACGAAAGCGATCTTGGATTTGGCGCAGCGAGATGAGTTGTGTAGTGCGTAGGTAGTGGTAGAATGAGATTGCTTCGATCTGTGAGTTAGAAGTATGAATATGAGGTTAGGAGACTGGACAGTCAGGTCGCGTAGCAGGTGCATCGAGATGGCACTTACAAATTCTTCCAGCCCTCCACCGATGTTACGTTCATATCTCTGAGACCGAAGCAAATGCAAAGAGCGATCCTGTTGCTGCTGCTCGGATGCCTCTATCGATCCCAATCCCTCGCAGACCGCCGCTTGCCGCAGCATATTGACAATCTCCTCGAGCTTTGTTTCGGCCTCAGTGAAGAGCTTGCGAGCCTTCGGTGATGGCTCTGCCGATGCAAAGTCTTTGATGTCAAAACGATGCAGAAGGAAAATGACCTTCTTGGACAAGCTGGTCACATCACGAGAAATTTTGATGAGACGTTCGCGACGGTCATTATGCTCATCAATTTCGTCTCGGAATGCACCGAAAGTGTCGAGTAGCTCTGCGCTTGTCGAGGATGACGAGGATGACGCTTCGTTGGTTTCATTCAAATGGGCCCGCTGGTCAGATCGATTTCGCTTGTTGGGATAAGGTCGGGAGGGTGCCGATGGTGAAGCTCTTCTTTCCTTTCGTTCTTCGGTCATTGCTCTTGATGCTGCTGTATCAAGTGTAGGATTCTGATGACTGCTGTTGGTAATTGGTATCTATGACTGGAAACGAATGGTCGATGTCTGCTCCCTACTGTTCCGATGGCTTAAAAGGCAAGACAGCTGTACAGATGAACGGAAGTGTTGTTCTCATCATCAGCTTCTGAAAAATTGAGAAGCCTCCACACACTTGCGTACAACGGCAGATCTCCGACTTCCGCCATTCTGTTATGTATGGCATTTCGTCTAGACCAAAAGGGTTCATCTGCACGCTACGTGAATGGAAGAAGCTTCGTGCATCTTGCCAAGAAACGAGAACAATGAGCCATAACCGACGCGCGCCTTGTTCTGGCACCAAATGTCAGTTCAACTTTCAAATCCAATTACAATTCCAGTCCGACCCAGCAATCCGGTGTGCGTCTTTTTGCAGGTGTTTTTCTTGCCTGCAGAAACCCACACTGCCGGCAAAAAGTGGTTTCAGTCTAAGGCAGTTCAGCCTTCTGTACCGGCCAAAAGGGGCCGACTCGCTACTGCAGACGCCAAGTAAGCTTTGTTTTGAGATTTTGATGAAAGTGCGGACCGAGCGTGTAAGATACTCCTTGACCAACTGCAATCTAAGCACCTTTGACAGAACACGATGGGTCTCTGCTTTTCTCTCCTTGCCTTTGTCTTCAACACCACAAGTCATCTTTTCGTTTCTCTTTCCTCCTCATCGCCTCCCTTGCTCGTCGACAATTGGCGCATCGTGTGTCAGTGGCCTCTCTATCTTAAAGATCGCTTCTCGTCTCTGACATGCTTAAATAGCCTGGTCACACATCTCCTCTCTTCTCACCACCTCCAAACGGTGTCGCCCAGCTTGTTTCATTTCCACTGCTGCGCTCGACTTGATTCCGGCAAACCCCACGCACGGCGATCATGGCGACTGGCCAGCAAGAACGACCAGCCCAGTCTGCGGCCACGTCGGCATCGGCAGACGGTGCCACGCGTGTCAGGTCGCCGCCTTCCAGCACTTCGCACCATGAGCCCACCACCAAAGAGGCTTCGAGCTCGTCCAACGGCATCCAGTCTTACCGTAAAAAAGCAAAGCCAAAGAGGACGTCCAAAGTTCCCGCTTGGATTACCGACAATCTCACTTCTGCTCGCTCCCTGAGGATCCTCGTCAGGTGCTGGGTTGCAACGTGGGCCAACTTTATCCTCATGATCCCTGGTCCTTCCCTTCGGGTTCTGGGCCAGGCCGCCTTCTTCGGATGCATGCTCACCCTCATGGTGCCGCCTTCCATGCCCTATTTCATCTTTTTCCTTGCCTTCACCATGCTCGCTGTTGGCGCACTTTTGGGTTGGGCAATCGGATGCGCTGCTATGGCAGCGGCTACCCGTGCCCGAAGTCAGAGCCGTCTCCAGGCTGCATATGCAACTGTGCGCTCACAGGCAGCCAGCTCGCCAAATCCTGCTCAGTTTGCCCAGGTTTCGGTCTTTCGAGGTGACTTCTTAGACGTCCGATCCACTGCCGTCTTCGGTATCTTCCTCATGTTAGGCGTCTACCTTTCCGCCGTAGCTCAAGTCAAACGTCCCAAAACCAAGATTGCTTGTATCTTCGCGCTCATCGTCCTCGATATCATGTGCACGTACGGTCCTCTCTTTCCGACAGCAAGATATACGCTTGGCGAGATCTTCATGACTCCCATCGGCTGTTCCTTCGCTATCTGCCTTGCCTCCCAGACCCTCATCTTCCCCGAAAGCTTAGCTCACGCCTGGCAGCTGAGCTACATCAAGATGCTGTCATCTGTACGAGAAATCGTCCACTTACACTCCGACGCACTTGCCGAAGTTGCCAAGCATCACGACTCGGCATCAATGCCTTCGACGCAAATGCATTCTGAACGTCCAACCGACCAACATCTCAAGCGAACCCTTGAAGCTGAAGATCAAGCCGCCCACACCGCTGGTGCACTGCTTGCGGAAACTAAGACGATTCGGTTTGAGATCGCAGATGAAGTCGAGGGCATCAATGGTATGACAGCCTTCCTGGGTATGGAGTTCTACAGATCCTTCTTCGGTGCCCACGATATGAAGCTGATGTTCCGCAAAACACGCGCTGTCAACTTGCAGCTCACCTTGCTGAATTCCTTTTGGCGTTTCGTCAACCGCGAACTCGGGATCGCTGATCCAACGACATTTGACAAGGATTGGGAGCCTTCAACACACCAGGACGGTTATGACGTTGATGGAGAGCATGGAGATGAGGCTTTGCCGACAAAGGATTCGCTCAAACCCATCAGGCTACACGAGACCAGCATCATCCATCGCGTCCGGCGCGACATTTTCGCAAGCGAGGCGCAGCAGCAAGTCACTATGTCGCACATGCTTCACATCCTCCAGAGGATTGCCGAGCCTTCGCTTGATGGCGTCAGCCAGTCTCTTGGAGCAGTCTTGGCTTACTTCAGCGCCAACGTCCATTGGCGACAGAAGAGACCCATCGACGAAATTGTCACCCAGCTGCATGAAAGCAAGACGAATCTCGAGACCGTCAGGCAAAACCTGATCAACGACCAAAGGCTTGAATTGCTGCAGCCCTATGCCGAACACTTCCGAGCCATGCACCCCGATCTCGACATACAACAGCACTTTCTGCAGACGAAAGAATCCATCCGCACCTTCCGTGCCGGTGTGCGTCCGCTTCACGTCTGTCTTGTCTTCGTCACTGGCCTCATTGACCTGCTCGACTCGGTCTCTCAGCTTCATAGCGAGATGCTCACCATCTCCAGCAGAGCCGCCAACAAGAAACGCATTTGGTGGCCCAAGCACCTAGGACGTCTTGCCGCCGTTCTCAGCAGTCAAAAGCGAGGCTCTTCGGACGGTCTTGACGGGTTTGGCCCCAATAACGAGGCGTTCAAGAGGGAAGAAGATGTCGATCGCGAATTCCGAGAGGACAATGCGACCACCGCCACCACGAACGCAAGGACTCCAAACACCGAACATGATGTGGCCGATCACCTTGAAGGCGAAAGTGACGATGAGACTCTCGCGTCGACGACGCCACAACATCGAACGCGCGATCAGGAGAAGGCGTCGTCCTCCCGCGATGGCAGCTCGAGCAAGGCCTTCGTCAGGAAGAAGGGAAAGCGCGAAACCAAGCCAAGATATTATGCACGCGATCCAGATGCCTTGCCTCCTACAAGCGCGTTCCATCGCATCGGCCGAGGCGTTGCCGCCACGTATCAATTTGTTAGTGGCTCGACGGGTATGTATGCCTTGCGCATGTGCATCGCTACTTTTGCTGTTTGGATCACCACAGTGCTGCCGCACTCAGCCTACTTCGTTTATCAGCATCGAGGCATCTGGGCCCTGATCATGGCGCAGACCGCCTTTGCGTTATCCGGAGGCGAAATGTTCGTCACCATGGTGATGCGATTGGTGGGAACGATTGTCGGCTTGCTGTACGGCGCCACTTGTTATCATATTTTCATGATTAGCTAAAACCTCAAATTCCCCATCTGAATTC
>JAXQGJ010000024.1:0-38863 GCA_037039655.1 Pseudozyma sp. M118-08B | reverse complement strand
GAAAAATGACAAGGATACAAATTGCCCTTGGATGGCTGCTTACTAAAGTCACATCACCAATTATAGGTGCAACTAAGGTAGGGAACAAGAACGTGGCGAGGGCAGCGATAGGAACTCGACCCCCACCCCACCTGGTAGACCCACACTGCCCACCTTGAGTCAGCTGTTGAACGATATCCCAAGACGCCCCATGGGAGAGAGGGAAATGGAGTGCGATGTGTAAGCGAGTGGCCACAACGTTTGTAGTTTTATACATTGTACTTTGCTAGTCTTTTTTGTCTTTTGTTTGAACTTGATCTTTTTGCAACATCTTCTCTGTAAGGTTTATGTGCCAAAGACGTCATATCGCTTTGTGTTTGACTGGGCGGCTTATTATGCTTCTTTCGTCGAGGTGAAACAATTGCTCTTTGTACGATTTTGAATCGTTTCCATTGCTCACTCAGAAGGAAGTGCGAGAATAGGTCCCCGAAAAGACTTTCAATTAACGACGATAACGACGATGACGACGAAGACAATCGAAGCCGGCCTGAAAGCGAAAACACCTAAATGAGTCCACGACGCAGTGCGATCTCGTTGACCAACTTCAACAATTCCCCATTGTCCACTGACGTTGCTTCTCCCGTTTCTTGTCCTGTTCTCCAAAGCTTTCGCAAGAGCGCCTTGTTCTCTCTCCCCTTCGCTTTACTTTTAAACCTCTTCTCCAAATTTCCACTGATTCTCTCTGCGGATCTTAAGATGGGTTGAGGCAAACCGGCAAGTTTAGCACAATGAATGCCAAAGCTCTTACTAGCAATTCCTCTTCTGAGCTTGTAAAGAAACTCAATACCTCCCCTACCTTTGCCATCATTCTCTACTGCATCTTCTTGCGAAAGACTAAACTCTCCAAACTCATCATCTGACGATGGGCTAGTTTCAACAAACGCCATGTGAAAATTCCTAATCCTACCCTTCCCATACTTCCCTTCCAACTCCCCCAACTGAAAGTAATGACTGATAAAAACAACATTCGGCATACCCCCCTTCAAACGCAAAAGATACTCAAGTACCCCACTAGCAATGCATAATCCATCATACGTACTCGTTCCCCTACCCAACTCATCCAAGATAACCAACGATCGAGGGGTGATAGAGCGTAGAATTTCGGCCGTTTCTTGCACTTCTACCATAAAGGTAGATTTGCCCGAGAAAAGCGAGTCGCGCGCTCCCATTCGACAGAAGACTCCATCGTGAACGCCCAATTTGGCCGAGCTGGCAGGAACGTACGAGCCAATCTGGGCAAGAATGACGAGTAGACCAAGGGTGCGAGAGATGGACGATTTACCGCCCATGTTGCAGCCGGTGAGCAGCATGGCCTTGGACGAACTCGAGGCAGAAGAGAGCGAGATATCGTTGGGTATGTAAGGGAGAGAGGAGGTGACTTCGAGAATGGGATGGCGCATGCCAGTGATTTCGATCGAAACTCCCTCCCCTTCCCTGTCCGCATCAGCATTCGCGTTGGCGGTAGTAGCATTGGTAGATTTCGTAAACTCTGGCCGAGTGTAGCCGGCACTAGCAGCCAGTTGTGCCAACGAAACCAGCACATCGAGTACCGCGAGCGAATGAACTACGTTGCGTAAAGAGATATATTCCTCCCTACACATCTCCCCAACGAACTCTTTAAACGCTGCATCGGCTTCCGCATCCAACGTCTCCTTGTGCTGATCCCTCAATTTGGTCAACCGGATAATCTCAGGCGTATGAAAACGAACCATCGCCTTCGTTGCGCTGATCCTCAACCACTCAGCAGGCACCTTCTTTGCGTCTGCCACGCGCACCTCAACCAAGTAATCCACGCCTGCGACGCTGACGTATTCAAGACTAGGCCGATGAAGCGTCTTGCGTATCTCGCGTAAATGCTCACGAAGCGAAGCTTCAACAATCGCAATGTTGTCCTTTGCGCTTTGAATCGAAGGATACCGATCGGGATCAGGGAAGAGGTCGGATTTGCTATTGGCGCGAGCAGCCGAGATCGAAATTTGGTTGAGGTAAGTTTGAACTGGCGCTTTACCCGACGTCAGCGAAAGGACATGTTCGTGCAGGAGACTCGACTCGAGGTTCCAAGTGTCTGCATCTTCGGGTCGATACTCTTGCGTGACGCGGTTGAGCGAAAGCAGTACCGTGGCGAGTTCGGTGGGTGTAGCTCGGCCGTACGTCATCCTCGCTAGTCCTCGTTCGAGGTCCGGTAGGCCTTGGAGGAGGTTGGGAAGGGTTCGAAGGACGTAAGAGTTACCAGCGACGAGGGACTGAACGGCATCAAGACGTTGTTCGAGTGCAGTGATGTCGGTGAGTGGGCGAGAGACCCATTTACGCAACAGGCGGCGACCCATACGGGTACGGCATTTGTCAAGCAGCCAAATAAGACTCCCCCTCTCAGTACCTTCGTCGGTGGTTCGGAAGATTTCGAGGTTGGCCAATGTGTTGCTGTTGAGCAGCATGGTGGTACGAGAAGAGAAGGAGGCAAAGTTGGTAGACAGAGTGCAAATGCTTTCCAGCTGGAAGGATTGCAAGTGTTGGATGATTTGGGCGAGTGCGATCAGCGACAAGTGCGGAAGGGACTGGATGAGCGACATGAAGGGGCTTGGCTTCTCCTTTGCATCTCCTTGTGTGACTCCAATATCTGATTTGGAGGTAGCAGCATCACTTCCATCTTGGCTGTTGTCCAATCCTCGATCGCGGTAAAAGGTGGTAACGGCTTCGAAAGCCTGATGGTAGTCTGGCTTCGCTGCCAACCTCTCAATCCTGACTCCACCCTCAGCGCCACCGCCGAGCAAGTACGAGATGACCTTCTCCGTTGGCTTCATCAGCTTTGGTGGAACCAGCACTTCTGCCGGTGCAAGATGTGCAATCCTCGTTTCGAGCTCGCTCCTTGCATGTCCATCACTGAACTGGTCGTAGGTAAGATGCCCAGTGTTGACTTCAACACTGATGATCCCGATCGAAACTCGATCCTCTGGGCCGTTGCCCCCCTCGGACTGTTCCACAATTGCCATCAAGCTCTTCGGTTGATTCGTATACGCATCACCCATGGCTGCGCTCATATCATCCCCGCTCGCCAGATCGTCAATCCAGGTACTCGCCGTGTACAACGCTGTGAGTTTACGGACGAACGGAGTGTATGCATTCTTCGAAGCTGCTTTGAGAGCCCGTGTCTCGATCTGCCGCACAACGCCAACCTTGTGACCAGCTTGGATGAGACGTTTGACATGGATGTGAAGACGATGAACGGGGATCATGGCGGTCAGAAGGTTGCGTTCAGGAAAACACATGATATTGAGTTCTTTGCTGGCAATGCGTGCATCGTCGCCGTAGAATTTGAGCTTGTAGCCGACTTCGATGATGAGCAGGACGCCAGGGTGGGCTGCTTTGAGCTCAAGGATCTGCTTTTCGAGGGGTGTGTAGGCAGGCTCGGTGTCGGTGGTTTTGCCTTTGCCTTTGGACTTGCAGCTGGCGCTTTCACGACGGCCAGAGGCAGAGGAAGATCCAGCGGCGAAGCGACCGAAGCGGTTGGGTGTGGTCTCGCCTTCTTCCTCCTCCTCGTCATCGTCCACTACAATAGCTTCCTCTTCTCCGACCGTGCCAGCTCTGACCTCGCTGGGAGAGAACGGGTCCCTTGATGACATCTCTTCGATCTGCATCTGGTTGCGAGCATGTCGGTCCACCGCAAAGTTGGATCCTAGGAGCTTCTTTCTGAACGCCTCATGTCGGGCATCTGCTTTGACCCTGCTACCGTTCCTCTCCTGAGATGATGCTGCCTGATTTTCTGCAGGTGCAAACTTCCACTTCCCCATCCGATCAATCGTCTCTCGCCGAGGCTTCTCATCGTCGTTCAGCTTGGCTCGCTTATGTGGAGGTTCGGAGGCGGACGTAGAAGATGCATCTGAGAAGAGAGACTTGCGAGCCTGACCAATGCTTGCAGTAGAAGGATCCGGTTGAGACTGCTTGGTTATGGAAGAGGAGGGTGTTGAGCTAGGCTTGGGCTTGAAGAAGGCGCTAATGGAAGCCTGGCCGGTACTCTTTTGGGAAGGTGGCGGCATTGTGAACAAGCCCCTATGTGTTCACGGTGCCGTGGAAGGGATGCTTAGATGCTCATGGCAGGAAGGAATCCTCGGTACAGCCTTATAAGCTGGAAGGCAGCAGTGGTGGAGCTCCTTGGTAGATGGCAAACCAAATGAGGGTGGGCGGGCAATTGGAAGGACGGCAAATGCGCAGCAACGAGTGCATCAGCCGTGATGAATCAGGTCGTGACACTTCCCAGAATGAGACTTTCGCAATGTCAATCCTGTGCTAAGCAGGTCTCAATCAATCTGGTCTCGGAAATCGGTCAGGGTCCGAAGTGTTACTTTCCACGGCGAATTAACTTTGACGCATCCGATCAGCTTTCAATACCTTCTTCCTCCTTCACACCTCCCCACCCTCATTCATCGTTCCTTGACATCGCCTATCACAGTCTTCCCCTCAACCATGGCATCTGCTTCGACCTCAGCACCAGCTGCTGCGACGCCGCAAGATGCTTCACGCCAGCTCCTGATCCCCTTACACGTAGCCTTCGTCGAAGCGCTTGACAAAAAACGCGACTCTCTTGCGTACCATTTCACAACACATCTCCGCATGAACGGCGTCTATTGGGGTCTTACAGCACTCGAAATCCTAGGCAAACCAGAAGTGCTAGATAGGCAAGCTTTGATTGACTTTGTCTTCAGCTGTTGGAACGACGAGACGGAAGGCTTTGGTTCGTTTCCAGGTCACGATGCACACGTTCACAGCAGTCTGTCCGCTATTCAGATCCTCGCTATGAAGGACGCTCTTGACGAACTCGATAGTAGATCATTGCGTGATAAGCTGATAAAGTGTAAGCCTCTCTCTGCTTCTCCGACACTATCACAGCTATGCACACCCGGCTGACTCCTTCCAATTTTGGCACGCTTCACAGTCTTGCTTGGCTTACAACTACCCAACGGTGCCGTTCAAGGTGATCGATGGGGCGAAACAGACACACGCTTTCTCTACTGCTTCATTTCGGCCCTTGCTCATCTTGGTGCCCTCTCACATCTCGATCGCGAACTCACTGTCAACCACATCCTCTCGTGTCACAACCCTGACGGAGGCTTCGGCACAGGCCCTGGAGCAGAATCGCACGCCGCACAAGCATGGGTGTGCATCGGAGCTCTCTCTATTCTGCAAGCATTAGATCGAATCGATGCCGATCGAGTCGGAGCTTGGCTAGCAGAAAGACAGTTGCCGAATGGAGGATTGAATGGGAGACCACAAAAGTTGGAAGATGTTTGCTACAGTTGGTGGGTCTTGTCAAGTCTCAGTATTATCGGGAAGTTGCATTGGATCAATGCGGGCAAGTTGGCCAAGTTCATCTTGTCAGCACAAGATCCGGACGATGGAGGCATTGCCGATCGTCCAGATAACGTAACTGATGTCTTTCACACTGTCTTTGGCTGCGCTGGTAAGTTTCGCCCTTCCTGCCTTTCCGCTTCCCGGATTGAGCCTGCACTGACGTCAACCCTTATCGACAATGCTTCTGCGCAGGTTTGTCACTACTGGGCTTCGAAGGCTTGCAAGAAGTTGACCCGACATACTGCATGCCTTTGCGCGTCACCAAGAAGCTGGGTATCGAGCGACCGTTTCAAAGGCCTCCGCCCGTTTCTTGGGACTGACACGCTATCATTCTGAATCAAAATGCCTTTTTGGAAGGACAGAGACTATGTGTGCTGCACAGACCGGGTGTTTGATGTGCGAGAGTAAGTGCCGTTGATTGCAATGCGTGCTTATGGGACCGATATTTGCGTGCGGGTGCGTTCGCTATGGTCGATAAGCTGGCTCGAATATTGTGTTCCTGTTTGAAAGCAAGCGAGATCAGATCAGCTCGTGTACTCGAACATCGTTGGAGACATAAGCCGTGATAGCTTTGTACTTACTCTGGTTGCACTGTGAAGTTGCGACCGTTCTTCCGGACCGTCTGCTTCTTCGTGTCTCTCGGCAGTGCCTTCCTCATATCGTACCCATCTTCGTCCTTGCCCTTTCCACCACCCCCGTAGTAATACTCCTTGACCGTTCTATAGACATCGTAACCCATTCCTTCATACATGTTGACCGCGTTCGTGTTACTTGGTCTTACGAACAGATCCACAAAGTACGCCCCATAGACTCGGTCTGAGACATCTTCGAGCAATTGCATCATACCATTCGCTAGGCCTAAGCGGCGATACTCGGGAGCTACGGTGATGGCTGTTACATGACCGTGTAGTGTTGGAATCTCATTTCTGTACGACTTTGCATTACTTGACGAAGACGAAGATGGAGGGCTTGGATCATGGCCTTCAGCTTTGCCAATGACGTATCCCATCGTTCTACCAGATGCAGGCGCAGTCTGAATGAACGAGAGATCTGGCCATTGTGCAAGGTAAGAGAGGTAGAAAGACAGCGAATAGGTCTCTGTCCAGTGATCCAGGTTGACGTTGTTGAACTTGAAGAGGTCGTTCGCTCGGAAAGGCCGCAGAAGAGACATCGTGGAGGTGCGTGTTGATTGTTGAGATGACACGGCGGAGCTGATGAACAAAGCTGATGGTGAGCAGAATGTGGTGAATGGTGAGGAAGCGGAACGGATCTTCTCCGAGTGGAGGCAGCGTTCGGAATTCGGAAATCGCACTTTTGGACAGCGTGCGCCTTTCCGGTATCACTATACATGACCTTGTCAAGAGCTCGCTGTTTGACCAGACAGCCTTCATCGATTCAGTAGACATCTTCGATCGAAGGTATGCTTGGCGAGGATCAGCGTGAGGCAGTTTGTGATGAAAGTTGTGCAACGAAGCATGGCGTGGCGGTTGCCCTGTCCCACTACCTTGGCGCACGTTCACCAGCAGAGTCTCAAACTCCTCGACTGTCTCGCGCTGCTAGCCCGGGTCACCCTGAACCTGTGCAGTCTGTGGCTCCTGTACCGGCCTCCGCTGCAATCTCTCCCCCCGCCGCAGACGCTGTGTCTCTCAGTCTTGCATCCGAGAGAGGTGAAATCATTGTCCTCTAGAATGAATCGCAAGTTCTCATGCCAATGGTGCGGTAAGTAGAGAGCTTCATTAATACGATGGCGCAGGAACTCTAACCTGATTTCGCACACCTTCAACCTAGCAGCAAGGTTTCACGACTCAATCACAAACAGTCAGAAGTGCCGAAACAACATGACATTTGCTTTGTTTTTGTGAAGTGGACGGCGGAACTAACGATGATGGGGGAACGGATACTAAGATACAATTGCGGGCTCGGAGCCTGTGCTGGATATGATGTTTTTTGCGCTGTTGTAGATGCTGACGAGAAGGGAAGACCGCTTAGTAGAGTCGAAGAGCGACGTTGACACTCATCAACTCCTGCATCAACAACTTGGCGGCATACGGAATATGGATCTGCGAAATGGCCGTGCGGTTGCGGCAAGACCTGCATTCGTACGTGCCCTTCTTCAAGTTGGCCAACGCCGTGAGACCGCACAAGTCGCAAACGTGGATGCGGTAAGGATCGGAAACGTCAAACATGCGCTCCTTGAGGAACCCGGCGATACCGTGAGCAATCATGCAATCACGTTCCATCTCTCCGAAACGCAATCCACCTCCACGGGAACGACCTTCGACGGGTTGACGGGTCAGGATCTGGACGGGACCACGAGCACGACTGTGGATTTTGTCGTCGACCATGTGCTTGAGACGCTGGTAGTAGGTGGGACCGAGGTAGACTTGCGCTTGGAGTTTGCGACCCGTGTGACCGTGATACATGACTTCGAGACCACGCGACTGGTAGCCCAAGCCACGGAGAATGGAGGATACGGCTTCGACAGTGAGCTCGGTGAATGGCGTAGCGTCACCTTCCTGACCCGACAGAGCAGCAACCTTGGACAACAGACATTCGACCAAGTGGCCGATGGTCATTCGCGAAGGAATAGCGTGCGGGTTGATGATGATGTCGGGTGTAACACCTTCGGCAGAGAACGGCATATCTTCTTGTCGATAAGTGATACCGATGGTACCCTTCTGACCGTGGCGCGAGGCAAACTTGTCACCCGTCTGAGGGATACGTGAGTTACGAACACGGACCTTGACGAACTTGTTGCCGTGCGAGTTGGTTGTGAGCAGGACTTGGTCGATGATACCATTTTCGGTCGACTTGAGCGAGATACTGGCGTCCTTCTTGGTGTGCAGCTTGGAACGCATACCGAGTTCCTCCGAATCGGGTGGCAGTGGCGCTGTCTTACCGATGATGACATCGTCACCCGAGACACGTGTGCCTGGCGCACAGAGACCATCGGCATCAATCTTGTCGTAGGTACCGTGCTTCATGCGGATGGTGTTGTCGCGGTGTGGCTTTTCGAATTCTTCGAGCTGCATGACGCCGACCTTCTTCTCTTCGGCCATGTATCCACGGTAGTAGAGCGAGCGGAAGAGACCACGATCGATCGAAGACTGGTTCATGATGACCGAGTCTTCCTGGTTGTAACCCGAGTAACACATGATGGCCACGATGGCGTTTTGACCTGCCGGCAACTCGCGGAATCGCAGATGCTCCATCGATCGAGTCGTTCCGAGCGGCTTTTGGGGATAGTATAAGACATGCTGCATCGAATCAGCACGACTGATGAAGTTGGAGATAGGGATACCGATGGCTTGCTTGCCCATGGCCGATTGACTGTAAGAACGAGGATGGTGTTGAAAAAATTGGTGACCAGCGCGGAAAAAACAGAATCGGAAAAATAAAAATGATCGACGCGATGCAGCGGGAAGAATAAAAATAAAAATAAAAAAATAAAAAAGGAGCAACATCATCGCGGGTCAGTTTGTCTCGTCTCCGACGACGTCGAAGCATGATTCTTTCTCGATACTCACTAGACATTGCGTGGAGATTGGTTATGATCGGGGAAGGGAACGATGCTCGCACAAATGCCTAGCACCATTGCAGGATGAATCTCGCAGTGAGTCCATGTGTCGGGAGCGATGGTGAGGACGGACTTGAGTCGGGCTGAGGGGTCGGCGGAGTTGAGGTTGATCTGTCCATTTCGAGCCTTGTACTCTCTGGACTGTTCCAAATCGGTTGTTGACATGCAAATGAGGACGGCTTCTTCTTCTTCGGCGTCGAGATACTCGATAACACCTTCTTGTACGAGTTGCGTCCAGCGGAACTCCTCGCCGGTTTCCGGGATCGGTTGACCGATCATCTGGACGTGTCGCTTCTTGATCAACAATGTCATGTCGTGGGGATTGACAATGAACACAGGACGCAAGACACGAGAAGCATCAGTGTAGATGCGAAGCTCTCGCTCACGGATGTCACGCACAACCGATACTTCATGTGAGATATCATCTTTGCGACGCAGATCACGGAGCGTGTCGACTAGCTGTGCAGGGTCGTCGTGCGTACCCATCCAGACACCGTTGACAAAGATCTTGGTAGCCTTGGCGTGAGCTAGCTGCATGTCCACCAAGCTGTCGAGACCGAACTCCTCCAAGAACTCGACGATGGGCGCAGAGGGCGTACCGACGGTGACGGTAGCCATCAGGCTGAGGTTCTTGACGAGCCCACACGCCTGACCTTCGGGCGTTTCGGCGGGACACACCATGCCCCAGTGGGTGTTATGAAGTTGACGAGGCTTGGCAATCTTACCGTCACGACCGATGGGAGTGTTGGTACGACGAAGATGCGAGAGGGTGGATGCGAATGCGAATCGGTTCAGTACTTGCGAGACACCAGCTTTGGCCTGCATGGCCTTCTTCTGGTCACCCCAATTACCGGTAGCGAGCGAATAACGAAGACCGTTGGTGATGGTGCTGGACTTGACGGCGGCTTGAATGTGGAACTCGCGGTGCTCCTCGACACACTTTTGCAAGTGACGATAGACATCACGAGTGACTTTGCGGAAGAGCATGCGGAACAAGTTGGCCATAAGAGGACCACCAAGGTCGATACGCTTTTTACCAAAGTGGTCACGGTCGTCGATCTCGCGACGATCAAGGGCAGCGAGCAAGAGACGATGGATCATGTAGCCAAAGAAGTAAGCCTTCTTGGTGTTGGAGCCTTCCGAGGTGGAAATGTGCGGCAACATCTCCTTTTGGAGAATCTCTTGTGCGTACACGGTACGCTTGGCACGCGAGAGACCGGTGGTAGTACCACGACGACCGATGAAGTCAAGAGCGACATCGCGATCCTGGATGACGAAAGCCTCTTCAATGCATGGCTTGAGCATCTCGAGCATGGGCGTGTCGTTGAAGTCGTAGCAGATGTGTTGCAAGACTTCACGATCGGGCACAATACCGAGCGCACGGAAGACGATGACAATGGGGATGTCGTTGCGGATGTACGGAAGGGTGGCGCGAATGGTGTTGTTGGCGGTTTTCTCCTTGTTGCGGGAGAAGAGCTTGACCTGCATGGTGGAGATGGTCTTGCCGCCCTTTTCGACGGCACTGCGGATCTCGGCGAGGAAGGTGACAGGTGCGGGTGGTGCTTTGGAGAAGACGTAGACGTGGTTGGCGGCCATTCGCTCTTGGGCGATGAGAACCTTTTCGGAACCGTTGATGACAAAGTATCCTCCTGCATCGTAAGGACACTCGTTGAGCGAGTAGGCCATTTCATCGTCGAGACCTTTGAGCCAGCAGAAGTCGGACTTGAGCATGATGGGGACCTTTCCGATGAAGATTTGCTGTTCTTCAACGTCAGTCTTGCCGTATTCGGGGACCCATGCCGGGTCACCGTTAAGATCGACTTCATCTTCGCTCTGAACCAGGACCTTTTGCGTGACATCGACGAAAAGCGAGGCCGAGTAGGTCAAGTTACGGAACCGTGCCTCTTGTGGGAAGAGCTGTGCCGAGCTACCATCGGACTCGGTCATTGTGGGCTTGTTGAGATAGATTTGACCGAACTCAATCTCGTATCGACGAGTCTTGTCCTCTGCGTGACCGGAATGCTGGTCGCTCTGTTCGAGGGTGAGGCTGCGCACCTCTTCGACGAGTTCCTGGATGGTGTTGGACATGAACTCGTTGAAACTGTCGAGCTGGTGACGCACGAGACCTTTCTCTTCGAAGAAAGCACGAATGACATCCCAGCAGTCTTCTTGCGAGATCTCTTCCGAATATTCATCTTCATCTTCGTATTCTGCCCCTTTGCCGGCGCCGTAGGTGTCGTTGTATCCGGCAGCATCCAGGTCGTCGACATCGATGGCACCCTCATCGAGAGTGTCTTTCATGTACTTGTCATAAGCAACTGAGTCCGCCATGATTGTTGCTTCAAACGCTCGCCCAGCGTCACGGGTTCAAAGGTCGTAAGAAAGAAAAGAGTCGAGATGCCCGAAGCTGAAGCTAGCGCCGTGACCGAATGCGATGCTGGCTTGAGGATGTTGATGCAGCAGCAGGCAAGCCGAATGCCCCGCTTTTGGCGGTGGGGATGCACTTGAGCTGATCAGTGCTGTTGGATGCGAATGCTTCGCTTAATGAAGCGACTCAGCTGAAGAGAAAGGGTGAAGAAATGAGCGTGATCGGACGCAGTCGATGAGCACCGGTGAAATGAGAGGTGATGTCGGTGTCCAGATGAAAGAGCTGATCAGAGGCTCGGTTGCAGATGCAACAGGTGCGGAATGGAAAAAGGTGAAGAAGAGGGGTGGTGACGGTGAGAAGCAGGGAGATGATTGCTATCAAAATGCGCAAATGGCGGCGACGACGAATAGCCATTTGGCGCAGTCTTGAGTTGGTGTCGCCCTTTTGGTTGCTTTTGAGCACGCGAGACTGGTCAAGTGCCTTGACTTTGGCTGGATTGGAGTGAGCGCGCGTTCTTCCTTTTTGGCAGAGAAGAGCAGCGTGACCCTTCTTATCGTGCGAATGAGAATCAGAAAATGACCGAAAAGTGCACATTTCGGTTAAGCAATTTTGGCGCAGTCACGGTCAATTCCCACAGACTGGCTACGAAAGCTCAGTTTTGCACCTTGCCTTCATGCAATCACCACCAGCCACCGATTCGGCTACCCTTTCACCAAACACACCGACACGGATCGCTAGCGAGCCTATCCGGGCAAGCCCTTTGGCCGGTGTGCCGACTCGATCAAGATGGGTGGAGGCGATCTCAACATGAAAAAGTCGTGGCACCCTCTCTTGGCGGTCAATCAAGAGAGGGTGTGGAAGCGGGAGAAGGAAGCTTTGGAAGAGCGCAAGAAGCTAGAAGAGTTGCGTCGAGAACGAGAGCAGGAGCGCGAGATGCAAGAGCTACAGCGTTTACAGGAGGAAGCTGGCGGCAAGAAGCGCGTCGACAAAGTGGACTGGATGTACGCTACGCCTGCAACTACCGGATCCAAGTCGACGGCCGAGATGGAAGATTATCTGCTAGGAAAGAAGCGGGTCGACAAGCTTTTGCAAGGGGACGAAGCCGAGAAGGTGTCCAAGACCAGCCAGAACGGCCCTATATCGCTGCAAAATGCCAACTCCGCACGCGATCTGGCAGCCAAGGTGCGGGAGGATCCCATGCTCGCCATCAAACAGCAGGAGCAAGCAGCCTACGAAGCCCTTTTACGAGATCCAGCAAGACTGCGACAACTCAAGATGCAAGCCGGTATCGATGTGAATGCAGAAAGCAAGGAGGATAGGCGGTGCAGGAAGGAGGAGAAGCGACGCAGGCATGACGATGAAGATAGGCACAGACGGCACGAGTCTTCGCGCCATCGCAGCTCCAAGGAGGACGAGCGATCTCACGGGTATCGAGACGATAGGGATAGAAGGGATCGAGATCGGGATGGTCGCTCTCGTCGCAGCCGGGATGAATCATCTCATCGCCGCCGACGTGATGACGACCACCGATCCTCTAGAAGACGCCATGACGAGGACCGTCGTGGTCGTGACCGTCATCGGGATCGAAGCCAGGACCGCAGTCGGGAAGAAGAGCGCAGTTACCGCAGTGGAGAAGCAGGAAGGACTCGATCCCGCACTCGAAGCCGCTCACCCGTCAGAAACAGTCGGTCCGACAATGCACCATCAGCTCATTCTCGCGATTGGCAGGGCCGTGATGACCGTGACCGATCCCGCACATATGATCGACCGCCTCAAGCATCCCAAGCATCTACCAGGGATCGCGAGGAAGATGACAAGCGCAAGGAGGAGATCCGACAACAAAAGCTGCGCGAGATGGAACAAAATGCCAAGTCGATGGAGGAGCAGAGGTCGTCGTACGTTTCCAAGATCAATGCGGAAGAAGCGGAACAGGATCGCAAAGAGGCTGAGCTGCGTCAGAAGCTCATCGATGCTCGTGCCAAAGGTCATGGCGATGGCAAAGGAGCCTTTATAGCGCAACAGCAGCGTAAGACGTTTGGCGATAACGTTGACCTTGCAGAGCGCATGAGGCGGGATCGTGGAAGACTGCAGCGTCTTGACTGAGTAGGCTTCATTCACCAGCACATCATTGCATTCAATTATATACCCTTGACCCTAACATCCTTCCATCACAGACCGGAGATGCTGGAATGCGATCACTGTGAGACACGAGAAGAAGGTTGAGCTGTGATGCAGAAGATTGTCGCAGTCATTGCTATTCGCATTTCAACTGACAAAAGGGTAATAACGCTACACAACGTTGAGCAGCTCCCTTGGCCTTACTTCCCGCCCTTTGTGGCCAACAAACTCTTTTTCGGCTGGACATACCTGAAGCTTGGTCTACCCAAAAACCTTAACAACAGATACGCAATCACCAAGAACACAGCAGCGATTGCCGCCAAAAAACCTGCATTCTCTGCAATGGTAAATCTTGCCAGATCGTACTGATTCAGTACGTCTTGTCCTGTTCTGTAGCACTGTTGGCTGTCGGCGGTGCATGTGAATTGGAGACCTCTGAACTCGTTTTGTGCCAAAGCGGAGTATGTGTATGTGATCGGCGAGATCCAGTGCAACCAGATAAACCACGGAGGAATCGAAGAGAGAGGCAGAAGGTTTCCACCAAACAGCAAAAAGATCACGTTGATGACGGGGGCAAAAACGTTGGCAAGTTCAATACTCTGCGCACCACAACCGATGACAAGACCCAACCCAACCGCCGTTCCAACTTGAAGCAAGTTGATCGCGATCCAAATAAAGAAGTGCGCAGCAGTCTGACGCAGTCCGATCATCCAGTACACCACCGCGTAGAAGAGAATCCTCTGGAAAAGCTGATTGGGAACCTCGGTGGCGATCTTGCTAAGGTAAAAGCTCGAAATGCGATACGTTCCCGCCGAGCGTTCCCTCAACATGATGTTGCGTTGCAGAGGGAAGATCGCCAAAATGGGGAATAGAACCGCAAACGAGGCGTTGACGGGTACGATGAACAGCGCTCCGATCCTCGCTAGCGCTCCGCCTTGGTCCAAGCTCAAACGAAAGAATGCGAATCCGATGATGATGAGCAAAACGATGTTTTGAGCGAAAGAAGCGATGACAATGGTTGGGTCCTTGAAGATCAACATCGTATTACGGTGGGTGAGGACCGCGAGTTCGTGCAACCAAGTGTTGGGCCAAGAGTTGGCGACGGAGGATGCGTCGCTGGTTTTAGGTGTTATGCGCGAAGTCTTCCGTTCCAATAGATCGGGTCGAGTTGCTTTGCCATCGATGCCGACGGAAGAGGTGGACGATTGGGAAGCTAGGAAGTTGTCGCCGGAAGCACGCCAGGAAGTGAGCAGTTCACGAACACGAGTCTCAGCTTGGTTGGTCTTTTCGTAGTTTTCTGCGATGGTGATGTAATAATCGGCGGGATTGACGCCTTCGGGAGGACTGTGGCCCAGCGAGTCGAACCAAGCGGGCGCCGCGGCGGGTGGTCCTGAGTAGTAGACTTGGCCTCTGGTCAACAGAATGACTTTATCGAAATGCTTAAAGATGTTCCATGAAGGTTGGTGGATTGTCATGAGAGTGTACAGTTCCCTTTCCCTCGTGATCTCCTTCAAGTTTTTGACCAAGTTGAGCGCCGCAAAAGCATCTAGGCCAGAAGTAGGCTCGTCGAGGAGCAACACACTCAGATCCGCCACCAACTCGGTTCCTACAGCTACACGCTTCCTCTCGCCTCCCGAGACACCTCGTTGATTGGGTCCGCCGATACGGGTGTCGGCGCATTTTTCGAGTCGAAGCATAGCGATGCTGTCCTGTACACGCTGTTGACGTTCCTTTTTGTTGTAGAGTGAGTTGGGCAGGCGCAAGTCGGCAGAGTACTGAAGCGTTTCTTGGACGGTGAGGGCGGAAAACATGAGATCATCTTGTTCGACGAAGCCTGTCAGACGTTTCCAAGTGGCAGGATCGCGTTGTTTGCCTTGGAAAAGAACTTCGCCTGCGATGTCGGAAGATTTGTCGAGACGAGCAGAGAGGACCGAGAGGAAGGAGGTTTTGCCGGCACCAGATGCGCCGAGGATGGCTACCATCTCGCCCTTTTTGACGTGACCCGTTATACCGTTGAGCACACGACGACGCATGGGATCGAGAGGAGGCAAGTGAGGGAAGACCTCTTGATGCTCGGGAAGGACTTCATCAACGCTACCGGTGGGGGAGGCGTTGCCCTCCTCGGCATCGAACGCCTTCTCGTTTGTGACTGTCTTCTCCGGCGCAGACGTTTCGGACGACGCATTGGAGCCGTTTTTCTTGATCTCTTTGCGTTTCGCTTTGGAGAGGAGGACGTCGTAGGTGATGTCGCGCCAAGAGAAGGTGTCGGCACTTGAAACGAAGTTTTGCGCAGTAGCTGGCACAGTCGAAGGCGATGTTGACGAGTGTGATTTGACTGGCTCGATTACGGATGCAGGACCGGGTGTAGAGATGGAAGAGGCGGAGCGCATCGCATGGGTCTCAGCAAAAGCTGATGGCGAAGAGGACGTCATGTTCGAGCAACGGACTTGGTCGAGACACTCGCAGGAGCGGATAGATGGAGCAAATCTGAAGCAAGCAAGTGCGGCGAAGGTTCGCAACGGAAAAGGGCATGGGCTTCGATGGGAAGTTTATATCTTTACGGGTTTGACAGCTTGGACCCTTGCTTGAGCTTTGTCTTGAGTGTGCAAGCGGTGAGTGAGTCTCTCGTGTAGGAGTCGTTGCTGCGACTGGACAATGCTTAGGGCAGCAAGAATAACAGGGGCAGCGAAGCGAGGAGGAGAAAAGTTGATTGACATCTGCACAGATCCGCGGCGCGGCGCTAAAGATGGTGATTGGCGCCCACACACACACACCTTGTGTGTGACTTTCGTGTGACACAATGGGGATTGACGAGAGGAGCGTGGCTAGTCAAACACGATTCCAGACTCAGACTCAGACTCAGCCAGAGATGAAAGAGAAAGCGAAATCTCGGCATCGACGTCGGGAAACGGTTTACGGAATCGCCTCGGCTTCGGACCTTTGAGCAATGCTGTTGTGATGCTGCAGTGTTGCAGTGTTGCAGAGCTGCAGTGTTGCGATGCACCACGTGGGCGTGAAATGAACAGAAAGCGAGCAAGCTTTGTGACAGCCAAGACAGCACAAAGCAAGAACAAAAACGCCTCTTGCGTGAGTGTAAAATGTGACTTTGCAAATATTGCGGCAACCCGCGGATCAGTCAAGAATCAGCATTGCCTGTCTGAGGTGAGCGAGATCCGAGCAGACAAAACAGCAGACAGCCGCTGTCACAAGCCCGAATCGACGATTGCTGTCCCCACCTGGGAGATCACTACGTTTTCACCAGATATCATCGGCAAGACTCTCGCAAACACCATCAGAATCAGTGATGCCGCCTTCACATTAGAACTCTGTTCTCGTAGATGGACAGCAAGGAAACGCCGCGGGAAGCAAACCGCATCATGCACAAGGTTGAGTTTGGTTGATCAGCGATTGGCTAAGAAGCTCTTGGCTCGGCTTGGCTTAGCTTTGCTCGGCTTGTGTTGACTGTGCACCCTCGTAAAAGCTCTGAACAACCTTCCCGCGGAAGCAAGAGAGGGGCTGCAGAGCCGCTGTACGGACCTTTTTTTTTCCATCTTTCCCTTTTTGTCTCTCAGCAATTCACGCTGCAGGTATCGTTGATCTCGGCTGCCGATCGAGGAAAATAGAAGGACTCCAGACCTTGGTGAAAGACGGAACATGGAATTCGGATCTCTCTCAAGCATCGTCTCCGAGTTCTCGGGATCGACCATCACATCGTGCTTGTACTGTAGATCTGGTCGGCATCCCCCGCCAACGCCGTCATCGCTCTGATAGCAGTCAAATTCGTTCTGTGATAGTGTCGTGTTAGTATTTTCGATTGCCTTGGAAGACCGATCAAGATAACCCCGAAAAGACCACAGCGATGACTACCACCACAAACTTTTGTATCATAACGACCATACTCGGTCATCGCAATCAAACAACAATGACACGAGACAACCATACCAGTGTGTGCGTAAAGATTTCATAACAAGGGAAGAGAAATGTATGGTAGTGTACACGGGGTCAAAACAGGATGCTGCATTTGTCTTTTGGTTGATTTACTTGAACTGGGTCTCGGTGACACCCTTGCCCATGGCCGAAGTGGAAGCGGCCTTGAGAACAGTGTTGAGACAGGCGTCGACAAAGTTGGCACCGGACCATTTCTGGTGAGTGAGAACGTCGCAGCCGATCTCGCGCTCCTTACGCTGGACAAGCTCGACGTAGGCCTTCATGCCTTCCTTGGCGAATCCGGCGGCGAAGAGGTCCGAGATGTAAGCGGTCGAGTGGAGACCACCAAGGGTGATGAATTGCCAGACGAAGCCGAGCTTTCCGAGGTCCCAAACGTAAGATGCCATCTGTTCAGTGGACAATTTGGCGGCATCCCAGTTGAAGGATGGCGACAAGTTGTAAGCGAGCCACTGGTGCGGGAGAGCCTTCTTGACACCTTCAGAGAACTCCTTAGCCTGGGCAAGGATGGGCGACTTGGTCTCCATCCAGAGCAAATCGGCGTAAGGACCGAAAGCGATGGCACGGTTAATGGCGCAGTCGGTTCCACCCTGGTATCGGTAGTAACCCTCACGGGTACGGCATGCATCCCAGTCGAAGTGAACCTCGACACCGAGAGCCTTAGCCTTAGCCTTGGCCTTGATGAGCGACTGACCAATCACCTCCTTGCGGTAAGCCTCAGCCTCGGCCTTCTTGCCCTTCTTCTCGAGCTCGGCGGCGACGGCGTCACCGTAGCGAACGGGCTGAGCCTTGGCGAGCCACTCTTCTTCGAGGGCGATGAGCTTGGGGCCATCGGCACCCTCGTTCTCGGCACGGTTGAGAATGTCGACAAGGGGCTCGAGGCTGGCGTTGGTGGTACCAAGGATGAAGGCGTGGTCACGCTCGTCGACGTTGGTGGTAATGAGGGTAGCGGCCTCCGAGTCGGTACGGGCAACGACCAAGTTCTCGACACCCATGATATCGTACTGGAGACGGATAGCAACGAGACGGTTGATGTGCTCCTGAATGGGGACAAGCACCTTACCGGCCATGTGACCACACTTCTTGGTACCAGGAGCCTGATCCTCAATGTGGATACCGGCAGCTCCCTTCTCGACAAAGAGCTTGGTGAGCTTCATGACGGCGGTAAGACCACCATGTCCAGTGTCGGCATCGGCAACAATGGGGCGGAGGTAGTCGACGACGGGGGTCTTGGCGCGCTGCTCAGCCGACATGTTGGTGCGCTCCTCACGCTGCTTGCGGTCGTGGAAAAGCTGGGCCATGAAGAGGTGCTCTACCTTGAGGGGGACAGTGTTGTAAGGGTAGTCAGCAAGATCCGGACCGGGCTCGTTGGTGGACGAGGCGGTGGAAGAGCATTGCCAACCGGAGACGTAGACGGTCTCGAGGTGCTTGGCCATCTGGGTGACCTGGACGGGGTCGAGAGCACCGTAGGTGTGCGAGGTGGTACCCTTCTCAGCGTGAGCCGAGAGCGTCTTCCAGAGCTTCTGGCCCTGGATGTTGGAAGGGTAAGTCTGCTTGAGGGTACCACGCTTCGAGACGACCTGCTCGGCGGTGTAAGGACGGGTGGTGTGCTTGAAACGGGGGTTGGTCCACCACTGCTTGACAGCGGCGACTTCCTCCTGGAAAATCTTGAGCTCCTGGTCAGCCATGTTTGCGATTATTGAGGGTGAGATGTGGAAGTGATGAGGGGGAAAAGAGAGGGGGGATGGGAGTAGGAGACCAAGACGATGCGTTCGGAGAGAAAAGATGTATATATTCGATGACACTAAGCTCAGTCAGACAGTCCAGACGAGGCGATGTGATGTGAATGCGGACTGGTTGGCGGAGCATACAGGGATCGTCCAAAGGCGGATATGCGCTGTATGACTGTGTTGGCCAGCCAGCCAGCCAGCCAGCGATGCGCGGTACACAAAAGGTGTGCTTCTCCACAGGTGTACAGATTTACAGGAAAGGCAGGGTCGGCAATTTGGCGGACTGCTTTTGCCGGACCCAGCCACAAGCAAGAGAAGCAGCGCCGTCGAGCCCGCCGTTACGCACACCAAACGAAAAGAGGAAAAGGTATAGCACGGGAGCCAGAGGATAAAACGAAGCATTGAGTATTATTGAGCGTGAGTGTTGAAAGTCTCCGGAGCAAGCGGACTGAGAACACAAGGGTCACACGCTCAGGGCTCTAGCAGCTTGCACGATCCCATTCTGCGTGGTTCAAAGGGTTGCATAGCCAGAGAAGGAGGTGCCAGCTACTGTAGTCATTTCGTTGGACAGCTTAGCGCCTCGATCCCCGCAAGTCATTTGAGCTCGATGTTCGCTTCGTCGTTGCCGTTGATTCTCAGCCTCAAACTGAGTCACGGCCATTCGAGATACAAGTTGAACCGGTGTCGCAGTCTGCTGCCCCATTTTCCCTATGACCGGCTTTGGCGTTCGACTCCGGATCAAGAATGCGAAATTTGTGGAGAGCCAGTCTGATTTTGCAGAAATCTCGAATTTCATTCAATTACAAGAAGGGAGCTGGCAGCTGCTGAACCTCTCTCTGTGTTGTGCATCTCCGATCCGCCCGCCGTCACTCTGCCTGCTTCCGGCATCGTCGAAGAGAAGCGTGAAAGCTCGCCTCGAGTCAAAGCAAAGCAACACTTCCATCTGTCTCATTCGAGCCTTTGCATCCTCTTAAGGATCAAGCCTTCTCCCAACCAATTCACTTCATTACAACGCCAGAGGTGTTGGTTCTAGCCAGCTCTCTCTGTTAGACAACTGATCGTATGTTTAGAGGAAGCATTGAGCTCCTGTAGCAAGGAAATTGGCTCAGATCGAGGGCTTGGTGTTGGTTTGGCGTCATCGCAGATGAAGAAAAGGGTCTGGACAAGGGAAGCCTTTGACGGCGGCTCAAGGCGGAGCTTCGAGCGTGGATCGCTTTGACCGCCTCACGTCCTTGCAAAGCCGAGCCTAACTTCAACACAATACTCAGTCTTCTCGTGCGAGTGATGCCCCTGTCAAGAAGCTTTGCCGATATCCGACATTTCATACCAAAATTTCCTCCACACTTCTGTGTTCTTCTGGTGCAGCGTCTTGCAGCCGCAACCAATAGTCTCAAGCTATCGTAGCTGAGGCACTGCTCAAAAGCACAGCAAGCCAAACCACATCAACTGTACGATGGGCAAACCATCAGCAGCAGCACGAGGAGGAAAGGGAGGCAGAGGAGGTGCGGGAGGCGGACGAGGAAGAGGTCGTGGCGGTCGTGGCGGAGGTCGAAGTAAGGTGGATCGCTATGCATCTGCTTTTGATACCGACAGCTTCAGACCTGATAGTGCTGTCGACAAACCGAGACGAGGCGTTCAATCCAGCTCAGAAGACGATTCGGACGATGACTCGGGTGACGAGGATGAAAGCGAATATGCCTCTGAAGACGAACAGCCATCAAGACGAAGATCAAAAGTTGCACCTGGCGATAGCGGCGACGACGATGATGAAGAGGAACACGAAGATGGAGAAGGAGACGGAGACTCAAGCGATGCAGAAGACAGCGATTATAACTCGGTCGATGGTGGCAGTGATGTTGATTCAATAGATGTCCCCGTTGCCATGTGGGACTTCAACCACTGCGATCCCAAACGATGCTCAGGCAAGAAGCTTTCTCGATTAGGACTCATTCAAGAACTCCGCGTCGGTCAAAAGTTCCGAGGTATCGTTCTCACTCCTAATGCCACACAGACTTTGTCCCCTGCGGACGCTCATATCGTTGCCGAGAACGGCGTTGCTGTCGTCGAATGCAGTTGGGCTCGTCTGGACGAAGTTCCGTTCGGGAAACTCAAGAGTCCCAATGAGCGATTGTTGCCTCATATGATCGCTACCAACCCAGTCAACTATGGCAAGCCGATGAAACTCAATTGCGTCGAAGCGCTTGCTGCTGCGTTCTACTTATGCGAGATGCCAGCACAGGGACGATTGTTGCTGTCCAAGTTTGGGTGGGGAGAGCATTTTCCCAAGATCAACGCGAGGTGGATCAAGGCTTATAGGGGTTGCAAGGATGCCAGAGAGGTGGACGAATTGGCTCGGAAGATGGTCGAGGAGGACAAGTTGGAGAAGGAGGAACAGAAGAAGCGCTTTGACGAGTCGGGGGGCATTCAGGGTACGCTGGATCGTATTGCTGACGAGGCGGCTGAGATGGATAGCGATGAGGAGCGTGAAGCTGAAGATCGAGCTTTACAGCAAGACTTTTCCAAGATTGTTCGTATCACCGACAGTTCTGCTCAGGGATGACCTGTAACTCACAGACTTGACCTCATCTTCGCCTATATCACATATGACATCTGTACTTGTACCACCATTTGATCAGTCCATACCAATCATGACAATGCATATTCCGCACGGAGCTGAGTGTGTACAACAAGTCCTGAGGCCCTTGGGCGTTCGCCGGACATGCCGCGCCGCATAACCAAAGCGGGGTTGATGCCGATATCGAATCGGGTGTCTTGTGCAAGACTGACGACGATGCGATCCGACCGGGCAGCTCATCTTCTCGCTTTTGCAAACCGGTAAATTGCAAGTTGCTCCAAGCAAGCCTTGTGCTGCAAACAGACTTGAGGGCAGAAGATCAAGCCCGCAAAGAATAAAATAAGAAAAAGAGGGTCGAGAAATTCATGCTGCTTTCTTCGCGATTCCGACAGGCAGCTAAGTTCGCTGCTCGAGAAGAAAGGGCGAAATGGCGAAATGTGCGAAAATCGGACAAAAACTTGAATGTGCATGAAAACGGACACGGAAACGAGACAACGATGACTTCACCTGCAGATCCTCCATGCTGGTCCAGCTTGGTCCCTTGGATCGGTCAACCGCTCAGCTGCGATTATTGAGATGGATGACGCTCCGAGCAGACACGTTCCATGTTCGAACGACGAGAAAGGAAAGAAGAAGATGAGGAAGATATGGTGTCTGAGTTGACAGTCAGTCGGTGAGACCGATAAGCACATGTGTAAGGGACCGCTCGGAAGATTATCGCAAGAATGACGACGATGTGCTTGGCATGAGTGCAAGTTAGTGCGATAGAGCGATGGTATGTGTCGTAAAAAATGCAGAAGCCTGCCGGATCGATCGCGTCGGAACCTAGTTGAAGTGACATTCCTCTCTGTGTTTCCGGCCTATCTTACCTTCTTCCAAAGAATCGATTCATGCGGAGTAACAACGAGAGCTGGGGTCCACCATCATCTACACTTCTGATGACAGCCAGAAGGATGTATTCGCGATCATTCAGTAATCTGCTTTACGATCCTTTGATCGGAAATGCTCTGCCTCTCCGTGTTCAGACTTGTACGGTTGTCATCTAGCTTAGCGAGCCCTTCACCTGGCTCTTAGCGAGTGCGGAGATAGCGTCTCGGTACTACATTCTTCGGGCTTTGCAGCTCTTCCCAGACGTGCTCCACCGGTGAGCATCCAGAACGATCGCAACCGAATCAGAGCATGACAGACCAAGTGTCGCGCCGAAAGATTAGCTTCATCGTGACAAGCTCTCTGCTCTCTTTCTCTCTTTCCTGCTATCTCGGATTATACGTCAGCATTGACGCTTGACACACCTGGCGCGTCAAATCTAGCCAAGCACCGTCGTTGCACGCACATACCTCTACCAGCTCACCGGTAACTCACTGCCGCTGCAAATGGCCATTGTGTATGTGTGCACCTCAAAATTGTGATATAGAGTGAGGAGCGGTAGTAGCGACAGGAACGTGGCTAGGCGACCAAAGCAAAGTCTGAGCAACAATGGAGGGTCCTCCATCGATAGCTAGGTTATCTATCGGTCAATGTCGATCCGCGTTGGAAAAGGCAAGCAGGGGTTTGCAGCTGATGAATGGTGAGAGAGACCGAGAGGCTCGCTAAACGAGCAAGCAGCTGCTTGCATACATATTTCGCCTTTGTCTTTCGATTCGATCCCTTTCAAGGGTTCTTCTTTGTGTCTCTCGACTCTCTCTCGATGAAGGAGGATTGATTTTAATTTGTTCATATTTCCTAGAAAAATGAATGTCAAAAAAGGGGTCTTACACGATCAGAGGGAGGTTGGCGGTGCTGAATCGCGTGTTGTTGCGTTGCCAAGTTCGGTTGCAACCACGGCGAAATTTTCTAGAATTGGAATTTCAAACACGATTTTTGGCGATTGGCGAGTGTGGCCTGCGTCAGCGGTAAAGGCGGAGTGGAGAAAAGGAAAAGAGGAGGAGGAGGAGGAGGAGCAGCAGCAGCAGCAATATGCGATTGCAATCAATCAATCAATCGAGGCCAGGGCAAGGACGAGAGCGAGAGCGAGAGCGAAAGAGAATCTGCAAATTCAAGTTCAGATCTGCAAGTGCTGCAGATGAATGCGTGACAGGCGCAAAAGCTGTTGAACATGGCCGTTGCAGGTTCGCTATTGTGCAGTGCATTGCGGTGCTGTGCGGTGTTGGGTGGGGCTGGGCTCAAATTCAAGTCAAGAACAAACATGTGCAGCTGAGAGCGTTTTACAGTAGAGAGAGCGTGATTGTGAATGAGTGCAAGAGTGTGTGCATGGTGATTGCGCCGTTTCTTTGCTTGCCGCTATATGGACAGCAGCAGCAGCTAGAAAGTAGCATTTGGCTGCCCTTGGTCCAGCATCATCATCATCATCATCAATCCTCGCTTCTTACTTCCCACCAATCCCCACACCTCCGACCGCTACGGCCATCCGGATATTCTTTCATCAACGCCTTTCGCATTGCTACATCTTTGCTTTTGATCTCATTGCATCCACCATCTTTTCTTTTTTTTCACCTACACCCGGGAATCATCTTGCATCTGCGCCGAATCTCAACCTTCAAGCTCGAAACTCTCATCTTCAATCCAGCTTGAGCTCATCTCAGAATCAACTTCGAACTGCGCCCACCTTATCCTCGCTGGCCCGTTGGTCCACCCATCACAATCAAACTTGACTTGGAGCCTCACTCAACCACAAGGTTACTCACCAGGCAGACACGTTCCTATCTCGCAGCAGCACCAGGAAGCTTCTTGCGAACGCTTGGCCAAACTTTGACGCAAGTAACGTCTTGCCTTCTCTTTGTTCAATCACACTGGCGCAGCTTAGGCTTTCGCACTTGGCACGGATCGGCGAACCTTATCCCCGGAAACTGCTCCATCACACACACACACTCTGCTGCACGCACTCTTCTGGCGCGGCTCGTGCACTTAGTTCGGCTTTTCCGCAGCGCACTTTCCTGTCAGGCTGTGCATTCGTCTTATCTTGTGTCACAAGGAGCTCCATCAACCTGATTGGATAGCCGCCATCGAAACAGATCGATACCAGATTGAAAAACACCAACGGCATCACCATCTGTGTTGGACACTGAAACTCACACGCGCACCCACATCTCGTGCGCAACTTTCAGCATAAAGCCTGCACTAGCATCGACCCAACTCAGAGCATCATGGTAGCGCAAGGCGATTTCAATGCGCAGGATGCGCAGCCGTCCAGTCCATCGGATGCTGCTTTCCACGAGGCAGCCGAAGCACCTTCATCGTCAACCTCGCCGCGCTTCATAAGCTCCAATCCTTTCCGTCGGTCCTCGGGAAGCTTTACGGGTGTCAACGTGCTAGCACGCCTTAAGAGCGTCCCTTCCTTCCGCAAAGAAACTCCTGCCGGATCTAGCGCAGATGCTGCAGCTTCTACTTCAGCTGCGCCGCCAAGACCTTCCATCGGCAGGCGTATCTCATCGCGAACATCTCGCAAGTCCATCGACCCCAACGCACCTGGTCTCGACTTGGCTGAGCTCAGCAAACCTAAAGGCAAGTTCAGGAGCGGCATCAAGTGGGAACCTCAACAAACGCCAGAACCCTTTATGGAAGTCTCAGATTCCACAGCGACAGAGCGCGAGTTGGCAGCAACAAGACAGGCACAAGCTGCGCTCGCCTCAGGTAGCACCGCTGCTGCGCAAGCCCACGCACAGGGCCGCGGACTCGGTCAACCCATCTTCAACAATACTCGCACCGTTGAACCCTCTTCCTCTTCTCCTTTCCCTCCTGCCTCGTCCTCTTCCTCGTCTCCCAGCAAGGATCTGAGTCAGCTTCCAACCGTATCGCAAACCATGACGGCCCTTGGCAACAGCGGTGTCAACCCCGAGATTCTCGGTGGTGATGCTGTGACAACGACGGCCACCAGCACCAAAGAAGAACCCTCTGCACACAAAGAAGAGCTCTCTACCAAAGACATCATTCCAGGCGATGTCACGAACGCCACGAACGAGTCGCCCGAACACGAAGACGGCACTATGACCGGCGGCGGTGCAACCCCATGCTTCACTCCTCCTGCCAAAAGCAGACAAGCTTCTCATTCCGAAGGTCCCGGCGATTCTGTCACTGGCGATAACCACATGGTGGCCCGAGCTGCACAGCTCGTTCTCGAAGCAGCACGTCAGCAAGCTCGTGCCGAGACCCGAAGGAAAGGTCGATCTGCACCCGCCTCACCCAAACGTATCGGATCCAGTCTCTCGCCTGTCACTACAACCAGCAGTACTACAACCAGCAGTCAAGAAGTCAGCCCCGCGCAAGAGGCAATCACACAAAGCAATGGTGCAGACCAAGGGCTGAACTGTACGCCTTCGCAGCGGGCTCGTTCCAGATCGGACGCAGGTGGAGTCACACAACTCAAGTCACGCAAAAGCTTCCTTCGTTCCATGAGCTCCAAGACTCGTCGCAGCAAGAACGAGGCTTCTGGCAGCTCAGAGGATAGCGGCAAGGCCGATGGCTCTGAGACGCCCACTGCAACCACCAACAGCCCCATTGTCGCCTCGGATACCAGTTCGGGAGCCACAACGCCAGGAGGCAGACGAAGGAGGTATGTCGATACCCGAGACCTCGATCTTCTCGCGCGCGAGCTCGCTGCCGAAGCCATTGCAGAGCAGGTGCCTCAGCCTCCCTTTGCACGCGCCAGTCGCAGTGGAAGCTCTTCTCCCCTTCGCACCAAGGCAGGCGCAATTCCGCTCAGCGATCCTCGCCGTCGCTCTTTCCCAAGCATTCTGGAAGATGCACCTCTTCAGGACGATAGCATCACCCCCATCAATCCCATTTCACCCATTACCTCCAAGTCCTCCAATGGTCTCAAGCCCATGACACCGCTTCATTCGTCACGAGGCAGCACACGATCCAGGGGTGCCGCTTCAACAGGTCTCAAGCCCGGCATGATTGTTGATCTTGATCCGACCAAGGGACTTGTGCCCAAGGAGATGTTTTTGGGTCTCGGTGGTTCGCCTTATCCGTCTCTGCCCCCTCCCAACACACGCACTGCAGGCACGACGCTCGACACTACGGATCCTTTCGGTATTCCTCTGACGCAAGAGAACTCCCCCTTTGACGCTACTATGGCCTACGCCAACAAGACCACCGTCTATCATTCTCCTAATCAGGTCGCTGTCTCGCGTACTTTGTCTGGTGCATCTGGACCATCTACGTCGCAAACCTCCTTGAGCAGCAAGCGCCGACCTGTGCTCACAATGACTATGAACGATCCCGAGAGCGAACTGCAAGGTCTCACCAAGCCTCCCAAAGGACACGACAGCAAGCGCTTGACGCCTTTTGGAAGTCGTTCCAACAGCCGATCCAATAGCCGTGCACCCAGTCCCAGTCCGTCTTTCACCGACCTCAAGCAGGAGGCCGCCAAGCAGAAGATTGCTGCGCAAGAGCAAGCCACAGAGCAGGCCTCGCAACCGTCGAACCCGGAGACTGCTGAAGAGAAGTCGGCTTCGACCACGCCTACCGCTGTCAGTGTCGCTCTTGTAGATGAAGACAAGAAGGAAATTGCTGCTATCACTACGGATGCAGCCAGTCTTCGACCGGAAGAGACCAGCATTCGCGTCAACAGCAGGCGCAACTCGGTAGTAATGTCCGAGTTTGGCACTCCAACCAGTTCTGGCTTGGCCACCCCCAAGACTGGCACGCTGGGTCGTTTCTCAACCATGTTCCGCTCCGATAAGTCCAGGACGCATATTGACACCCTCTCGTCTCTCAAGAGGGATGTCTTAGCCGATGCTTCAGCTGTCACTTCAACGGAAACGAGTGCATACGCCACGCCATCGGCTGACGCCGCACCATCCACCATGTCACCTCAATCTGCTGCGGTTTCTTCTGACAGCGATGCCGATCTTTCGCCTATTGCCTTCCGTGCTGTCGATCTCCCCTCAATGCGCGAGTCGTCTCTTCCAGCTACGGCCAATCCTTCACGCAATGCTAGCCGACGATCCAGTATGGCTCTTGACTCCATCTCAAAGCCGAACGCACAGATCCAGAAGAAGCGCCCCATTCGAGCCTTTTTGCGCCGCCTCAGCAGCTTCGGCTCTTCCAAGAGCGAGAGCAAGGATGTAGTCAAGCGAGACAATGGCGCCAAAGCCAACTTTCCCGACGCAAACACGATGCCCGTCGTGGATATGGCCAAGTTGAAGCAGCTTAGTAAGAGCGAGGACAGTGCAGTGGTGACCACGGGGACTGCTGGCGCTGGGTTTGGCGGGTCGGGTGATTCGGGTGCCACGCGCGTTGTAAGCGAGACCGAGTCGGCTTCAAGATCGCCAGTGCCAGTGCCGGTGTCGGACCTTGACTTGACGAATGCAGCTCCTGCGCCGTTGAACGAGGAGATGGCGAAGAACGGATTCGGAACGAGGTCAGCATACAAGCTAGCAGGCAGCAACAGCAACGAGCAACCAGCTGCAGTGGGTGTAGAAAGGCACGAACAGGATGCCAAGGAGAGTGGCGCCGCCGCCGTGTCGAGCACGGATGACGGAGCAGCAGTCAAGGAAAGCCAGGATGGATGGGATCGCACTCGACCAGCCCAGATTGTGAGGACCGATTCTCAGACACCTTCCTCTGAGGATAGCTTCTTCCTCGGCAGTGGACCCAGTGTCACTAGTCGTCCTGGAAGCGAAGCACTCATGAAGCATGGGAGTGAGAGCGCGATCAGTGAAGAGCTGTACACTCCGGATCCTTCCACTGCCAATCTTCCCGCTACCGCCCTCAAGGACGGTTCGGAGGAGATGGAAGAGGCGACCCTTGCGTCGACGGTGAGCAGCAACGTAACTGCCGCTGCGGCTGTTGCTGCTGCAGCAGCAGTGGCGAGCAAGACTGGATTGGGAGGATTGGGTGAGGTGGAGGAGCCCAAGATGACGGCGGTGCCGAACGGCGAGGAGCAGCACAGTGTTGCCGTGGTCTGATTCTTCCAATCATGCCCGCGAATGCTCCGCAAATGCTTTTGAATAGACGAATGCTTTTCCACGTGGCACATTACAGCATAGCAATCTTTTCAATGTCCATGGCCATGTCTTTTCTGCGGTGATAGAGTTCGGGCTCGGATTTTACTGTTTGTGCTTCGAGCTCGGAGATTACCATTTGTGCGAACAATGCCAGAATGTTGCGTTTGTTTGTCAAGACGATGAGATATGAGCCGAGACTCGGAAACAAGTGGAAAATGCCGTCTTTGTCCGACAGCGCAATTGTTGCGGATATTCGGCAATTTCTTGCTGCTTGCCATCATTTGTCCGACTGAGCGTTTTTGGCGTGGATTGCTTTCTTCTCATGATGTTGCATGACGTTCGATTTCAGCACATGGGCACTTTGGTCGTTTAGAACTCGGTGTTCGGGATGTTTCTTTCTAGAAATGAGATATAGAAGCGAAGCAGACAGGACCAGCTCGGCAAGAATCTTCTCTATATAAGATACCACCTCGAGGACGTTGACTTCTGACAACTCACCCATTCGACAAGAAAACCATCTCTCTCCTCGATTCCCCTCTTTGCAACCGAAAGGCAACATGTCAAACGAAGCACTCTACTTGGTGACCGGAGGTAATGGATTCATTGCCTCTGCTTTGGTCAAGCAACTTGTAGAAAGTGGGCTTAACGTTAGGGCTACGGTGCGACGAAGTGATTCAGGCGATGCACTTCGTGCTTCGATCTCGCCCGATGCGAAAGGAAAGCTGGACATTGCCATTGTGAAGGACATTACTGCTGAAGGAGCGTTTGCGCAGGCACTTAGCGGTAAGTGAAGAGTTCTTTATGTCAGGCCTACCGAAGGGAAATAGGGTATGCTTACTGACATGGACTCTGTATTCTGATCGCTGCTTCCGGGGAATTAGGTGTGACCCATGTCTTCCACACAGCCTCTCCTATTCCTGGTCCTGGCAAGACCGACGCCAAGAAAGACTTTTTCGATCCTGCCATCGCCGGAACGCTCACTCTGCTTCGCGATGCCCACGCAACCCCAACCGTGCAAAAAGTGGTCCTCACTTCTTCGGTTGCATCCATCTTTGATCAGCAGAAAGCAGCCACTCAGCCAGACCATGTTTTCACTGAAGCCGACTGGAACTCCATCACTTACGATTTCGCCGTTGGACTCGGCCAAAAGCTGGCCTCCCCCGATACCCCGATGGAAGAGAAGATGATGCTGTTCATGTTCATCTATGTGGCCAGTAAAAAACTTGCCGAGGAAGCTGCTTGGAACTTTGTACGTGAAGAAAAGCCCAAATTTGCATTGGCTGCAGTCAACCCGGCTTTCGTCATTGGCAAATCAACTCTCGAGGCAAACGATGTGACCAGCGGAACCAATGGCGAGCTTTGGCGAACGCTCACCACTCGTCCCGTGGCTCCCGAAAGCATTTTGACGGGCTACGTGGATCTCAGAGATACCGTTGAAGGTCATATCGCGGCTATGAACAAGGAGGAGGCGAATGGCAAGCGATTCCTGCTCATTGGAGGTCAGCCCTTGAAGCACGAACTCATCAACTGGGCCAAGGCGAGCAGACATGCAGAAGAGCTAGGAATCGAGGGAGTACAGACGCCACAAGATGCAGAGGAGCAGAGAAAGAAGATGACAAAGTTCGATGCTAGTGCGGCCGAGAAGGTGCTAGGTATCAAGTATACGAGTATGCAGAAGATGGTCGAAGACCTTGTGGATTGGGCGGCCGAGAGCAAGAAGAAGCAGAAGCTCTGATGACAGACCTCGTTGAAAACGTTCTCTTATCCACAAATGCACATAGATGTACTTACTGTTCGTTGCGAGTCTTGTGATCATCTTTCCCACACGCAATGCTCATCTGCCTCGGGCCCAGTTCAAAATTCATTTTGCGCTGCGAAAGGCATAGGTGCACGTTTGTACAACAATAAACGATATGTCCTTGAAGCTTCCACTCGAGAGTGACAGTAGGAATCTTTCAATGCTTGCGATCGTCGGATGTTGAAGCTCTGCACTGCACGTGGAGTCATTCTGTTGAGGCCAAGCCTGGTACTGTAGAAGCCTTCGCTCGCTTGCGCAACTTTTGATGCGATCTCAATCAATCAGATGTCACTCGGAAAGAATTGAGTCGGCGGCGAGAACGTGGACAACAATCAGGAACGAGCGAAGCTATCCTATCAAATCCACGGCATATCGCCATTCGAACCGAAGAGGAAAGCATGAGGTAAGCTTGCAGAATGCATTCGACAAAAGAAGGCTCTGACCCGCCGGCAAGCCGAAAATTGCTGCTTGAGACAGACGCACGTCTAGAGGCCAGTTGGAGTCAGAGAAAGGTGACTTTCATACTAAAGAATAGGAGGGAACAAACTTAGGAAGGTGGAATGCCATGCCGAATACGATTTGAGATGGTGTCCACGTTCTTCATTATGTGCATCGAAGCCGATGTTGCATGAAAGTGTCAAAATCTGTCCTCTCAAAGAAGAAGACCCCTTTTTTGGACAATTTCTGTTTTTTCGCATTTTTTGCCTCTTCTTCTGTCGATCCTCAACCTCAGCCCCAGCGCACGGACGGCAATGCACCGAAAAGGGTCCGATTTTCAGGAGGAAAAAGATCAAAAAAAGAAGTATCAGATAGTGCAGTGCGTCTTGGGTACCAACCGAAAGCCGCCGTGTCCGCCGCCGGTGAAGCGAGCCTGTGTGCTTCCCACGACCCGCAGGTTTGCGTTTGCTTGCTTCGCTTCGACATCTAAGCGAGCGGAGTGAGATCAAGAAGATCTTCAGAGCCACTTGAAGAAAAAAATTTGGCAAAGGAGTATCTTCTCACGGACCATGGCATTCCGTTGATCGTGTGTATCTGAGACATGTAGCGGTAGATCGTTGTGAACCTCTTTTTTCGATGGATGCACTGTCCTCCTATGATTGTGAAAGGGTACGAGCTCGTGGTGGGCCTCATACACATCCATATATAGTGTGTGTAGCGAGAGAAGATCCCCCTTCGAAACGTCGTACAACTACGGAACCACTACTACCACCACCTCTTCCTCCTTCTTCCCCCCTTTGGCAAGATCTGCAACCGCAACAATGCAGCTCTCGATGCACATCTTGGCTCTTCAAGCCATGGTGGCTACTGCCGTTTCGGCTGCCATGATCCCTCGTGATGCTACTGCCACCAACGCTTCCGCACCCACCTCAATCACTCCCGACAACCCGTTCCCCACCAACGTCGGTTACGCAGGTACCATCAAGTACGGCGCTCCCCCTTTCCTCGCCGTTACCGATCGCATCCCGGGAGAACTCAAGGACAGCTCGATCGACACTCGCTGGGAACCCCTTGATGCATGTGCTAACGACGACTTCAAGATCTTCCAGCACCTTGGTAATGAGTCTCCTTACTTCTCTTCACCTCTCTTTGCCGAGTTCCAGAAGCAGAACGCTGTCCTTCCCGAAAAGTGCACCGTCAGGCAGGTTCATATTTTGCATCGCCACGGTGCGCGATATCCTACTTCGTACTCTACCGAAGGTGCGCCTTACTTTGGTGAAGTCATCAAGAACGTTTCGAAGCTGAACAACCCCAACTCAAACTTTAGCGCTTGGGGTCCGCTCTCTTTCTTGAACGATTGGAAGTACGAGCTGGGTGCTGAGGTTCTTAACCCTGTCGGTAACCAGGAACTTTTCGACTCGGGTGTACAGCACTACTACCGCTATGGTGCGCTTTACAACGCTTCCGAGGAGCAGCACAATCCTGTGATTCGTACAACGAGCGAGCAGAGGATTTTGGACTCGGCTCGTTACTGGACCCTCGGTTTCTTCGGTTGGGACGCTCCTACCAAGATCAACCTCGAAGTCATCCTCGAAGGTGGTGACGGATTGGGTACTCCAGGTGCCTTCAACAATACGTTGGCCAGTTACGATACCTGCAACAATTCGGATACGATCACTGTTGGTGACACGTACTTGCGTCCAATTTGGGATGCAATCTACTTGCCCAACGCTACCGCTCGTCTGCAGCAGTACGTCTCGGGATTGACGCTCAAGGACGAGATGGTGTACGGTATGCAGAGTCTCTGTGCCTACGAGACGGTTGCCCTTGGCTACTCGAACTTCTGCGGTCTTTTCACAAAGGCAGAATGGGAAGGCTTTGAGTATGACTTGGACCTTCAGTTCAGCGGTGATTACGGTATCATGAGCCCGAACGGTAAAGCGCAAGGAATCGGCTACGTGAACGAGTTCCTTGACCGTCTTACCAAGTCCAAGTTCAACGAATCGACCATCACTACCGAGAACAGCACCCTTGACTCCAACCCTCTCTACTTCCCTCTTGACCAAAAGTTCTACATCGATTTCTCGCACGATGACATCTTGCTTTCGGTCCTCACCTCGCTCAACTACACCCAGGTCGTAGGCGAGTTCTTGAACCCTTACTACGCCGAACCCAACCGAACGTTTGTGCTGAGCCACATTGTTCCTTTCGCCGCTCGTGTCGTTTGGGAGATCATCGAATGCGATAATGACCCCAAGCAGTACATCAGGACGTTGATCAACGAGGCGGTGATCCCGGGTAGCGAAGCACAGGGTTGCCCAGAGGGTAAAGCACTCTGCCCCTTGGCTGACTTTGTCAAGTTCCAGCAGGAGAACGCTTACAAGGATGCCAACTTTGACAAGGCTTGCTTTGGCGTTAATGGTACCGACTTTGTAGTCACTGGTCCCGTTCGCAACGGAACCATCTACTAGAGGCAGGCAGCGGAAGGGCCAAATCGAAACGGAAACGAACGCGTTCCTTTTCGGTCCATCATGTGAACAATGTTTAAAGCGAGCGGCTTGTGTCTCGAATGGAATAGAATAAGATGGCAGGACTATCATGGCTGTGTGATGCCGTTGCGTGATGCAGTCGAGCGAAGATTGTGCCGAACTAGTTGAGCTTGGCATTGTATTTGCGGGGTAGCGGGATTATCTGAATACTGCAGTGATGCAGGGTGAGAGCTCGCACAGCGGCTCAGGGTCCAAGCCTGATTTGTGAACATATTGCCGGCACATCTATGCATGCACGCGCTCAGTCCACCTTTCCGTTCAGGCCTTCGACGTTTGGTGGTGACATCCCCATGATCATCACTAGCATCAACCGGGCCCGGACAGCTCGGTCAAAGGATGAGCCGGAGAGTCTTGCTCGCTTGTACTGCACATTGGACGAAGTTGCGCCTGCCGACAACCACACTGGGGCGTTGGAGCGTATCATCAGGACCTCGAGGTCAGGTTCAGCAAAAACATAAAATGACCTTGCCGAGTACCGCAATCAGACCATTCCAGACCACATCGCTTTCGCTGTCACAATCGAGCAAAATGTCTACCACTAGCAAGAAGGGCAGCTCTGATAGCACCAACAGCAGTCCTCGAAAGAATCGAACCGACTTGCTCGAGCCAGAGTTTGCACCTCATGCCCCAGTCCAACGGCTCGGCGAAGACCTTCTCCACGGTCCTGCTCTTCAAGACCACATCGTCGTGATTCTAGGCGTCGGACCGGGTCTCGGTATCTCTATCGCCCAAGTCTTTGCCGCACGAGGCTATACCACTGCCATTCTTTCACGTAGCAAGCAACGCCTCGAAGCATGGGCTACCGAGCTTCACGACACTGCGGTTGCTTTTCGCACCGCCAACAACATTCCTTTGCCCAAGAGCTCGGAAGGGAAGCTCTCGGCAGCTTTTGCATGTGACGCACTCGACAATGCCTCCATCACCCAGGCGATCGAGGACGTTGCTGCTTTTTGGCCAGGAAAGAAGATCGGTACAGCTTGTTACAACGCGAGCGTTCGTAAGAGGGGCCCGTTTTTGGAGCAGAGGTTGGAACAGGTGCAAGACGGAGTACAGGGATCTATCTTGGGTGGGTTCACGTTTGCTCAAGCTACACTGAGGAAGATGGTAGAGCATGGTGAGGGAGGGAACTTGATCGTGACTGGAGCGACATCTTCTACGAGAGGAAGGGAGGATTTTGCTGGGTTTGCTGCTAGCAGTAAGTTTACCGCTTGTTTCTGCTGGATGGGTACGCGTGTATCGCGAAGCTGACACTTGACCTTTCTTCGGCCTCGTGCTGACCTCCATACTGCAACAGAGTCGGGATTGAGAGCGTTGTGCCAGGTAAGTTGTCCTTTCTTTTCGCTCGAGCTTGTAGCCAAAAGTCATTTACTGATAAGTTGCTTCCTCCTGCATCGTCGACACCGACCACAGGCTGTGGCACGAGAATACGGACCCAAATCGGTTCATGTGAGCCATGTCATCATCGATGGACTCATCGAATCCGATACGGCTATCGAGTTTTTTGGCATGCCCAAGGGCAGCCGCTTCCGTGACGGATCAGTAAGTACCTCCGAGCTCCAACACAACCACTTCGAGGCTGCTTGCTAACAAGGAATTACTTACGCTGCGTTTGTTTTGGCGCTGCGATAGGCTCTACTCCCACCTCAGATGGCCAAGACTTGGCTCTTCCTTGCTCAGCAACATCCTTCAGCATGGACGTTCGAGTTAGATCTTCGCCCTGCTCGCGAGCACTGGTGATCTTTCCAGCGACTCATGACAACATCGCGAGTGCGTCCGGTGCCGCAAGAGCTTTCCCCCCAAATGTTCTCTGTCGTAATCACATCTCTGAATCACTCATATCCTTCAGATGATCGTCAGACAGTCACATGCGTGTGCAACACAAACGTTTGATCCCGAACACAAGGCAGCAGCTAAAGTAAAGGGTTGAAAACGCTTCAATTTTTAGAGGGGGTGTACCAAGACAATGTTGCATAGACGAGCAGCCATCGCCAAGGACAGAGAGTAATTTGAGTGTTTGTTGTAATTGGCCGTTGATTGGGTGTCTTCGAAATGGTCAAGCCGGATTGGAACGCCCAATGCTAGCGGGCAAACAGTCTTAGTGAGGACATCGCTAAAGACCATCTGTTACCAGAACCGTGCGCTGAAATACCATGCCGTGGAGTGCTTTCGATTTCGTCGACGTGCGTGTAAATACGGTCACCTCTCATGACGAGACATGTGAGGCGAGCTGTTTACTTGGAGCGGGCACGCATCTTTCTGCGCTTACGTCGGAGTCTGCGCATACGCTTCTTGCGCCATTTAGCTCGCATCTTGACTAAGCTGTGAGGGTAGTCATGGTTAAAGGAGAATGATGTGCGGTGCGAATGTAAGTTGACTGTTCTGCTGATGATGCTTGCGATGCTGCAATGTGTTGCTGCGTGCAGAAGGGCTGAAGTACGACTGCTGAAAAATTATACTTCTTCAAGAAGCGTCGGAGGGTTGTTTTTGTGCTGCTGCTGATGACGACAAGACCACCGTTGCTCCGAAGCCTTCTGATACGGTCAAATGTGCGCCACCATCGTTGCGTTGCGATGCTCCTCTGAAGTTCCGTCGATGTCGATGAGCTTTCCAGCAGTCAGAACTAGCTTGCGGAATGGTACCTACCTTACTTGATCAAAAGGAGAGCTGGTTGGTGGAGAGAAAGAGAGACACTGTCAATCTGACCGCGAGCTTTGTAGCTCACTCCACCTGACTCTGCTTGCCATTTTGCTCAAACTGGCTCAAGAGTGCCAATTTCGAGGCACATTCGCTGCGGTCATAGCGCCCCACGCTCTAATTGTGGCAGACGAGCCAGCCATCGGCAGGTCATGTGGTCATTGCTCAAGCCACACAGAGACATTGGCCAAAATTGATCGATCACTGCTCTTCTGCCCCATTCGATAAAAGTATAGTTTATCATGTGATCAAGTCTCGCCTTTTCGAGAATTGGACCTAACACTGCCCGCGAATTTCTGGCCTCTTTCTGAGGTTTCGTCGAACCAACGCTCTGACATTTGAGGACGAAATTGTCAAACGCATCTCCGCGTCTTCCATATGAGATTTAATAGTCAAGTTGTGAGGTAGCAGGGAGCTAACACAGTCGACAGAAAACTTCTTGCCGATAGCTTTGCATCGGTTGGATCCCTTGTATCGGAAGCTCTCGCTGCAAGGGCCGCCTCGATCGACCTAGGGACCACATAGGGTCTTCGGCTTCGTGACAAGAGCCAGAGTTCATCGGAGCACCTCACCGAGCTCGCGCTGTTCTAGAGGACCGGTGGACCTGATCGTCTACTGAGACCTGAAGGTTTGATACCGCAATGAACAATGAGATCCTAGCCCTTGGCATGACGCAACTTTGCTTGGACGACAGAAGTTGCACTACTTCGGATTTTATCCGCGAAGCGACCGGGTCGCTTATCTAGAAAGGTGCATGTGGCTATGCCTGAGGGCCACAAGCCGCTCAAAAGCCTCGTGGAGCGACGAGTCCAGTGGCATGTGAGTTTCGAAGATGCTATATTTGAGAGGCAATAAAGTACAGTGTTGGCAAGTGAGAACCGTAGATGATGCTCGCCCAAGAACCGGAAGGCACCGTTGAGGATGTCCAGGGTGAGCTTGAGGCTGAGCAAAGATGGCGAAGAACAGGTATAGGCTTTAAGATCTCGAAGCAGAACGACGCTTGTGCGTATAGAAGCGCACAGACCAGTCTGAGTTGAGTTTGGACTTGTCGCTGGAGTCGCAAACGTCGGCTTCACTCGCTGACGATGAGTTCGCTGACAGTCCAATCTTCGTAGCTTCCATCTGGGAGGTATCTCCGGACAACGAGGGGAATCTTCTTGGCAGCAAGCTCCTTCATGGCGATCTCCAATGGGTCGGTTTCGCCCTCGGTTGGGACAAGGACGGGTGCGTTCATCCTGCAACCCAAACGAAATGAACGCAGAGTCCGGATGGTCAGTATACGACTACAATGACTTGGCTGACACAATGCAGCTGCAACGCACAGGGGCTGCTAGAGAGCGAAACTTACGAGATCTGGAGAGCCCGAGTACCAAGAATCCTAGCACGCTCGTACTTGGTCATGTACGGTGTGGTAATGCGCTCCTGGTTGGCCTGACCAGCCATGGATGTCGACGGATCGCCTCCAGCTGAAGAGTGAACGATGCCGTTTGCAGCGGGGTCGGCGCCGTCGTCGAACTGCTCCTCGCCGAGGTCATCTCCATCGTAGACAGGCTCGTCATCCTCGTAAAAGCTGTGTTGGGCGGAGTTATGTGGAAATGAGCATGTCAGATCTAAGCTACAATGTAAGCGTGCTCGATATTGGGAATGATACTTACGTCTCCTCACCACCGTCTTCGCGATCTGACATGGTGTATGATCAAAGGGTTGTGCGAGTCCCGAGGGTCAAAGGTTCGATGTGCAGCAACGAAAGGCAGGCAGTTGAAGTTACGAGACGTTCCGAGATGTCCTCGAGGTGGTAGTTGGGCTACTCGAGATTCTTCAAGTGCTTCGGCGTGATCCTATGGAATGTGTTGGATGGCGTTCAAAGCGACGAGTCCGATATCCACCCGACGAAGAAGTCAACTTTTGCGAAACCTCAAATTGCCGAGAACCGAAATTTTGACTTTTGTGGAGAAGACCCGATCGAAACGTATCGGAGTATGAAGATCGGGTTCAAGATCTCACCAGCCATTCTTCTGCTTCCGCCCAAGCATCATGCACGCTTCATTACATCGATCAGACCACTAAAGCTCAGCACGCCCTATGCTTGTCAAACACACATAGCGCGATAGCGCATACCAGAGTTATACACAGAGTCGGAAATATGGTCGTCTCAGGCTGTGACAGCTATGAATAGAGAAGTGCAGAGGAGAGCAAAAGTTGCGAGGTTGCACTGGAGTCATCTCACTTGGACTGCTTAGCTTCCAACGCTTTAGTCCGCCTCCGTATCAACCGCAGGTCCATTCACATTCAAGAAGCGAAGTTGTTGGTTTTCCGGAGTCCTTTAGCTGGCATGAACTGTTTCTGGACTAGGAAATGGATAAACGAACTGATGCTTCCGACGTCATCTGTGTGTGAGGGAACGAGAGAAACAAGGCCGCTTCGAGAACTCGGGTTGTTCCAAGTGCAAACGCTTGGCAAACTCAAGCACAGAATGTCGTTCAGGTTCCTGCATTGACTTGACAGGACAGTAGCAACATTGTGCAAGGCACAGAAACAAAAGAGCATGCACAAGCTGATGTAGCGTCGACTCGAAATAGTTTGAAACGGTAGCACAGAATAATGCTGTGCTGTTCCATGAAAAAGCAGTCCAAAAAGCAAGATTGCGGTTGGCTGCACCCCGCTTTCACCTTTGTATACGAGGTGAATGGTGGACCGGAGATCCGTCGACAGGTCTCGGCAGTCACAGGAAGGAAG
>JAXQGJ010000239.1:0-22931 GCA_037039655.1 Pseudozyma sp. M118-08B | reverse complement strand
GTATTCCATCTGTTCAATCGTTTCGTAGGTGAGCGAAGCATTGATGTCGTCGCCACGAATACGGTACTGTTCCTCCCGAACCTTGCGCAGAATCTCAGGTCGATCAGCCACGTGCTGCAACAAGTACGTCAACCCACTCGACATAGCATCCTGACTGGCGAAAAGGAAACTGAGCAGAACCATTCCAATCTCGCGATCCGAAAAATCGCGAACGAGAACACGTCGAGTCTCGGCCTCCAAATCCGCATTCTCCTTCTGCAAGCGTGCGTCGATCATAGCCTTGATCCAAGCATCGGTCAGACAGGTGACCTCTTCGCCTTCAGCCATACGCTTCTTGCTCTCGCGTGCCGTCAATTCGAACCACTTCATAGCGGTCTTTCGGGCCTTGATGGCGTTGTACACCTTGGTACCGGGGAAAGCGAAGGGGAAGTTGACGAGCTCCAAAGCGACGGTGATGAGCCAGTAGTTGTCCGAGATCTCCTTAGCTCCTTCGTCCGAGATGTAGTTACCGCAGAAGACGCGAAGCGAAGTTTCCATGTTGAGGTCGCGGAACTTCATCATGTAGGGCTGGGGAGCGGGGTTGGAGTCGGCAAGCCACTCCTCGAAGTAGCGCTTGTAGATGTTCTCCTGGATGCCAAGGTAGATACCGAGGGCCTTGCGGGTGAAGAGGGTGTTGAGGCCCTTGCGGTAGTCGACGTGGGTCTTACCATTGAGGAATACCCTGTAGTGGAGAAAACATGGGAATCCGATGGGAGAAGAAGATGTCAGTTTGCTGACAAAAGCAACATGAAGGGTAGCACCACGAAGCCCGTGCGTTTTTCATTTCCGAAGATTGATCTACGCCTTTGAAGAACTGATGCGCACCATGTGGGGTGAGCCCAAGCGCTTCTTTCGTGACTTTCCGATATGAAACTTACCAGTTGTCGGCGCAAAGCACCTTCTTAGCCGAAGCCACGAGGCATGGCTCAGCGTAAGTGGGGCTGTTGAGAATCTTACGGGCGTACTCGTTGGACGAGGCAATGACGATGAAGCTGTGAAGACGAGACCAACAAGTGAAAATGACAGAGTCAGCAAATTGAACCAAAAATTGGCCTGCGTTTGCTCCTTTGAGAGCGGAACACTTACATGTTGAAAACGCTAGCAACGCTGAGAGGACCCGAGTTCCACCCTTCCTGGTACTTCTCGAGCGAAGGGTTGAGCGAATCGGCAAACTTGCCAATGATAGGGATAGTCCACTTGGGACCGGGCAAACCAGCCTTCTTCTTCTGGTAGTTGTACTGCTCGGCGAGGAGAAGGGTAGCAACGACGGCGAGGACGGCAAAGACGACAGTGGTGCGGTCGGCCTCCTGAAGCGATGGGATGCGAGTAAGCGAGAGGATCTTGCTAATGGCAGAATCGGATCGGATGATGGAAGAAGAGCTAGACGAGCTGGAAAAGTTGAGGCCCTGCTGGCCGGCGTTGAGAACGGAAGCCATCTTGGTAGGAGGTTATGCGATGCGCGTGAACCGGTTCGGATGAAACGGTACGATTAGCAACGGAAGTGTAGATGGAGCAATGGGGGGCGATCAAACGAGAGAGTCTGGAGTGAAGGCCTTGCGCTGTCGAAAACACTGGTGAGCGGTGGCGCGCTACCTCAGGATAGTGCTCGATACGTAAGCTCGTTTCGGTTGAGCCGGATGGAGGCTAGACTAGCAGACACGATAGCAGCCGGGATGGGGATGGAAGCCAAGAACCGTAAGTGGCGAGGCTAAGGATGGGGGTAAGGATGGAGGTGGTAAGTGCGGATGCAAAGGAGAGACGATGTCGGGTCTGTCCGAAAGAAAGTTGCCTGGCTCTTTGCGCAATCGGAGGGTTCAGGCTGCTCTCAGTATCGCTGTTCAGTCGAGAGAGGATCACGTTGAGCTTCTGCTTTTGCCGCCGCAACTGCTACTACTGCTGTTGCTGAGCTGAGGCATCTTCTCCGAACAAGAAAAAAGTTCGCGAGCCGAGGGAAAACGTAAGGGAGAAAAAAAGAAAAAGGACGCCTTGGCTGTGATTTGTTGACGAATGTCAGGCTTGAGCCATACCGGACAAGTCAACGGTCAAATTTGATTAGAGAGCACACGCTGCTGCCAAGTCACGTCAGGGTAAGGGGAAACGCGCCGCGGATCGTAGTCGCAGTCACCTGCTGAGAGAAAGGGGAGGGGGGAAATGGCAACCGAGGCAGGAATGCCAGTTCAAAGAGCGGCTCTCGAAGGCCGTTTCAGCAAGGCAAGGCAAGCAAGGCGAGCATGCGGAACAAAGCTTCCGACGCTTCTTCTTTGCTGCGTTGCTTCAACCGAAATTTCGAGCTTCGTCAAATCCGAAAGCCATGGAGAACTGCAGATTCATGCTCGAGTATCCCACGCTCATGTATCTTCAGCGCCACCTTTGAGCTCCATGGCAACGTCGGCGACAAGAGCGGAGAACCAGCAGACTGATAGAAAGGCAAAATCAAGGTTAAGTTCACCCCTTTCTACGACCGATTGAGTTGGCAGTCACCACACCATTTTAACGATTCAAAGCACTGTGTTGCCCTTAGAGATAGCAAGAAGGAGTCAATGACGCGCACTAGAGCCCCTCTTACTTTGGCCATGCTTTGATGTGACGAGCTGATACCATGGCATCGCACATGTCGCTCAAGGGTGGTGCTTGCTGATATGACATCCCAGTCATCACACGTCCTAGCGCAGCAGACAATGGCGAAGTGGGGCGAGAGGCACGTCCTTGCATGCTTTCCTCATCAGTGAGGGAGGAAATGAAAATGAGGAAAAGAAATTTAAAACGAAATGAGTCGCAAGTCAGTGCAGCAGAGAGTGAAAAAAAAGGATCGACAAACCCGTCTGACCGTTCCTCTCGTCAGATCTTGAGAACTGACCTTTTCCTCGCGTGTGTACGTAAAGCGCAAAAGTCGAGCAAAATTGACCGTACAAAATTTACAGCTCGCGTAGAGTTGAAAGAGCAAACAGCAAGAAGAAGAGCGGGTCAGAATTTTGACAGTTCTCGCGTTGCCAAACTCATTCCATGTCCCGTCGCGTCGATCTTTGACTGCTCTGAAGCCTTCCCTCTTCTGTCGAATCCTGCCCCCCTTCCCCCCACGGAGACGATTCTTCGAAATTTGACGCTCCGACCTGTTGGCTTTTCCTAGCTCTGTGACGCGCCGAACAAGCTGCCATGCGCAAAATCAGACCACAATTCCTCGTCCCCTTCGACAAAGCGGAAATCTTGAAAACACGCTGACTTGAGTAAAACGAGGGTCTTGCTGCCTGGCTTTGCTGCCTCATCTTGTTCGTCAAAATTTCCTGCGGTGAAAACCCTTGCTTCACACGCACGCACGCTCAGACTTGACTGTGCCTGGGCTATCTGAAACTGTTACCAATGATTGGATGCTTTGCCTTGCATTGGCAAAGCTCAATGCAGCGGTGACCTTTTTTGCTTTTTTGCCCCATTTCATCTCGCAGCGAGCTCCTCGGTTTGCCTTTGCACCGTTGATTTCGCCGAGCGTCTGCTGAGGCTTGAGAGACAGCAAGTGAGTCTCTGGCCGCCCAAGGGGAAGCATCGACAGTAAGTTAGGTGTTGAGTTGACGCGCGCCGCCGGTTGGCTATCGGTCAGCTTGATGGAAAGCTCGAACCCTCGCTTCCGACCAGCCGAGATGTATTGCCGTTACCTGCCTCAGACTCACATCGGGCATACTTGTCGCTTTGTAAAGATGGCCGATATACATGCAAAGCGCTTCAGGCAGCTCGTCATCAAACCCCTCAGATATCGATCAACACAAACCAAATCATCACGTCGCTGCAGCTCGTGCTAAAGAATGTGTTCCATGAAAGTAACGCAAGCATGAATGAGAAACTTGCGACTTGATCACTGCGATTTGAGCGTCTTAACAAAAGTCCCATTCCTCACCTTTAATCCATGCTTCTGAACATCAACCCTGTACTTGGCCCACGATGACAAAAACCACACCAACAACCCCGCATGTACACCCATAAGCACCAACCCTGACGCCCATACCCTGACAAACACCTGCTTTGCCTCAAACTCCAACTGATACGCCTGTGCCAACCACAACGCTTGCCCCCCAACCCACGCTAGTAGCGCAACCGCCGTTTCCATCTTGCCCACCTTGAGACTTGGGTAGACGAGAGGAAGGAGCCAGAGGAACCAGAGGAAGTATTGGCTCGTGCAGACTTTGTTAAACGCGACAAAGGCGATGGTCTGTGCTGTCATAGCTGCTACCACGTCTCGTTTGCCGAGATGGTAGCCGAGCAAGGAGACGACAGCGAGCTGCGGGAGAAAGGAGAGAAAGGGTGAGGAGAGGATGCTTGCTTCGAAGGATGCTGCCGATGTGGAAGGGCTGAAGAGCGAAAGGTAAGTCGAGAGGAAGTAAGGGCTAAAGTTGTGTCGATGATCCGCACGGTGAAGATGGTAGAGGAACGTGTGTTCGATGAAAGGTGTTCCCCAGAGAGCCCAAGCAAAGACGTTGGCCGCCATGAAGCTGTAGAATGCTACAAAGCCAAATTGGAGACCTGCAGCGTGTTTTGTCCACAGACTGAGCGAGGCGCGGCGTTCGGGAGCGTACGCAGCTACAGTCGAGCGATACAAATGTGCCATGATAGGGATGCCGTAGATGACAGGGAACAATTTGAGATGTGTCGCCAGTCCGAGCAAGATGGGTGCCATATAGGCATCCAGCGACCAATCGAGCAAGTTGAAAGCGCTTTCAGGCGGCAAGGCTTCGTATGTTGGTGTGACGCCGTCTACTGTTTTGGACTCAGCCGGATCTGTCGCATTGTCCTTGTCGCCGTTGGTGCTGGCTGTAACAGTCGAAGCTGATGAGAATTCAGGCAAGTGCTTGGCGCGCACACCCAGCGGCGCTTCCGGGTTGGCTTTGAGGAAGAAGTAGAGGAACGAAAGAACGAACAGCCCGACGAGAGCTTCCGAAGACCCTCGAGTGGAGATTTGCGCGACCATGGGGTTCAGGATCCAGAGCAAGCCCGGCAGATGAACGTAAATCCCAGCAGAAGACCCCTGCGGCCTTCTCCCATCCAGGATCAACCACATGAAGACAGCGCACAACAGGTCCGACGCAGCGAAGATGTATTTGCCAAAGTTGGTCCAGCCGAACAAGTGAATTGGTGTCAACACTGCTGCCAAGAAGGGTGTGTATCGGTATGTGGGTCGTGCGTATGGATCTCCTAACGAGGCGAGCACATCGAAGGCTGGCTTGGCGAACTTGTAGCTTCGCTTGGCCCAGAAGTACATCAGATCTGAATCATCTGGGCGAATTCCATCGGTAGGAGTGTGACTGTTCGGATCGTTCGCGAGGAGGAAGCGGGCTGCTGCTGGTATAATGCCTTGTGCACAGTGCAGGTCGTTGCGTTTGAGCAAATCTTCATCGACCTCGTAATTTTGCTGCTCTACAGTGTGTGACAGTGGGCAGGCATCGACCAGTAGCTTGGCTGCGTCGGAGAAGACGAGGTAGTCGACATCTGTGTAGGGTAGAGCGTGAGTCGCATCTTGGTGTTGACCCCAGAGAAGAAGCCCCGCTCGAAACAGCAATCCAGTAAGAATGTACAGCAAAGGCCACAATGACGCCTTCATAGCTGCTAGGGTATATGACCGCTGCTTGATGATCGAGTAGCGGACGATGTTGGTGGTGTTGGTGGTGGTCGTGGGAAAGGAAGGGGAATTGAGGGAATGAGGGAAGGATAATGGTCCATGCATCCAGGTGCAGGTCTCGTCTTCCAAGTGCGGGGCGACCAAAGCGTTGTTGTTCGACCTGAACCAACACCGGCTTTCAACAGCAAGGTACGAGTGAAATTTAGAGCTGCACTGTGCTATGCTGCCTGTTCATGTTGCGTTACTCTGCATCCGGACATGCATTTTTGGCAATTGCGAGCGGACCTCGAAGACTCGAAGAGCGGGCGCTGTGCGGGGAAAGGGTGAAATTTTCTTCATATTTTGTTTGATAGAAACGTAACAAAGTGAAATCAAAACCAAACCTGAGTCAGGGTTCGCTGGCTCTTCCCGGCAGCACAGCACAACGCATCGCAGCACGCCTTCTGGCTGCACGTCGCACCATCTTATCTGCTCTAAAAGCCGTCCGGCCTCCACTCTGGGTTTTCATAGCCGTAGTGACTGAGTCTGATTCACAATCTTGGTGCACTGCTCTTTTCCAGAGCTTGAGTGAATAAAGCTCACTCACCTTGCCGAAAGATCCTGTTGGCCGGAGGAACAGCTTCCACTCAACTGAGGCCTCAACTCTCTAATTCCGGCTGCGGGCTTCCGCAACTATCCTTCTAACCACCACTGTCAAGCAACAAAATCTTGGCAGACTGCGCTTCTCTTACGATTCATGTCTTTGCCACAACGATTTGCCTCCGTTCGATTCCAATCATCTTCTCTGCTTTCTCTATCGAACGCTACTCATCGAGCTGGAACCCTCATCAGCCACTTTAAATCAAACGCCCTGCATACAACAGCCAACATGCGAGTCAGAAAGTTTGACATTCTCAACTTGCCGCTTGTCCCACCTTCGGAGCGGCTCACCGTCAACCTTCTGCCGGATCCAGTGACACCCGAACCGCGCTCCATCGTCTCAGTGACTGGTTCTTCGCCTTCGTTGGTTCGAAGATCGCGGCCGGTCGGTCAAGGTTCGCACTTTTCGTATCTTTCGACGCTGCCTCTCTCGTTTCCTTACGATTTCCCGCCCGAGTCGGAGGGAGAGCAATCGCTCGGCGAAAGGCACCAGCAAGAGCTTGAACAGGATGATCCACAAGCAGACGCACAACTTTCACCCGAGGAGAAGAAGCAAAAGATCGAACAGGCACACAAGAAGAGGATGCAAGAGGTAGAACACATGTTGCAGCGCTACGAAGTGCAGCCTTCAGAGGTTGGTAAAGCTGCGGCTGGTGCCGAAGAGTCATTAGCAGCAAGCGGTTTGACGGGTCATATTCCTCCCCGTCGTCGCCACCAGCACTTTCCTTCTGCTCGTCTGCTCGGGATTTCGAAAGCAACGCTGCGAGAGTGTCTGCCCCATCTCGATGTGGGTGATGCCTTCCAATGGATTCAGAGTCAGAACAGGTCACTTGGCCCCAGCTCATACAGCTCTGGTCCCATCGCTGATGCCAATCCCGCCAACGCTTCTTCCCCGGAAGTTGCAGCACGAAAGACGCTTAGCGACCTCATCTCTGGTCGTTTGATTGGTGCACGCATCGCAGGACCTTCCGACGAACTCGAAGCAGACGAACGCGCCGGCTATGGCACGCAATACATGCGTATCCGCGAAAAGGTCATCAAGGGCGAGGAGCCGGAAGAAAAGGCAGAGGCACGCACCCTCCGTCGACTTGAAGAGCTCGAACAGAAGCGCGCTGCTGCCGACACCGCCGACTATGCGCCTTGGTCGCTCTGCTATGCAGGTCATCAGTTCGGTCAGTGGGCCGGTCAGCTTGGAGACGGTCGTGCCGTGACTTTGCTCGAGACGAAGAACCCGGAGACTGGCGAGCGTTGGGAAGTTCAACTCAAAGGCGCGGGTCGAACGCCGTATTCGCGCTTTGCAGATGGGCTGGCAACGCTAACGAGTAGCGTTCGAGAGCTGTTGGGTAGCGAATCGATGGCTGCGTTGGGTATTCCGACCAGTCGTGCTTTGGCTACGGTGTCGCTACCTGAGCTCAAGGTGATTCGTGAGCGTCTCAATGTTGCGGCTATTACGACTCGACTTTGTCCGTCTTGGTTGCGTATTGGCAGTTTTCAGATCCACAGCTCGAGGGGGGAATGGGAGTCGGTACGCATTCTTGGCGAGTATGTGTCGCACGATTTGTTTGGTTTCAAAGATGTCGTCAAGGGTGGTGCTGTGGGAGACGATGCAAAGCGACCCGTTTGGGCCCAACGTATGGCGGAAGAGGTGGCCGTTCGCAATGCCAAGACGATCGGTCTATGGCAGGTGTATGGATTCATGCACGGCGTTATGAACACAGATAACATCGCACTTACGGGCCACACGATTGATTATGGACCGTACGCGTTCATGGATCTTTACGACGAAGGTCAGATCTGCAACCACTCGGACGGAGAAGGAAGATACGCATTCCGATTGCAACCCACCATGGGCGTCTTTGCGATTCGGGAACTTCTCAACGCCATCGCACCCCTCGTAGGCTTTGAGATCGAGAACAAGCGCGCTCCGGCACCGGGCGAATTGATGAATGCTACGAGCGCACAGATCGATGAGTGGCGCGAGCTCTGCGAGGACGATTTCGCAGAAAAGCTTGAAGGCGTGTTCACAAGCACTTTGCTAGAGCAGTGGAAAGTTGGATACCGCGCGAGATTGGGTTTGAGCACAGCCGAGGCGGATGATAAGCGGGACATCATCGATCCGCTTTCAGATGTGCTGAACGAGTTGGACTTTGCAACGACGCTGCGTAGGTTGACTGCCTTCCCTGCGCTGCTCAAGAATCGCGGAGTAACCTTGACGGACGAGGAGAAGATTAAGGAGAGCGTCAATGTTTTCCTCGCCGGCGATGAGAGTATCGATCTTGAACCCTGGTATGACAGTCAATCGATCAACCAGTATTTCAGGCAGCCGAAGGAGGACAAAGCGCGAACTTGGCTCCTAACCTACGCCAAGCGTCTGCTTAAGGAAGGAAGGGATGGCGAGGAGGTGTCGAGGGAGATGAAGGGCAAGAATCCCAGATTTGTGCTTCGCAACTGGCTCACAAACGAGGTGGCGAAGCGATTGGAGGACGACAACGATACGGAAATTTTGGCCAAGGTTCTTGAGGTAGGTTGATACCCCTTGGGTGGGCAGTTTGATAGTGCCGAAGTCGGATACTGACATTTTTTGTCTTTGCTTGGGCGCGAATTGCAGATGTCGTCGAGTCCGTTCGAGGATTGGGGTTTGCCTGCGGATGGCAAATCTGCTGAAGAGGTCGCTGAGGAAGCCGTAAGTACTGCTCCTGCTCGATGGGAGGTTTGTCATGATGCAGTTGCTGACTCGTTCGTTTTCTTCCGCCTTGTTGTTTTTGTTGTGGTCAACAGCGTCTCTGCTCGATCGGTCAACCACTGGAAGGACACCTGCCCTCTTGTTCTTCTTAACGCACTGTTTGCGATCTATCTTGTACATTCGCACATTCTGCCATCGTTGAATCAACAGACTGTTCCAGCAACATCTTACACCGCCTTGCAGTCTGGACGATTTCCTGATCTAACCACTTTGCATCCTCCCTCGTCACAAATTCATCCACCAACGCTAGCACCCTTTCCTTCACCCACGAATCCTTTGGTCTACACCCGTCTCTCGTCGCCTTGAACTCCAAGTTTCGCTGAACCATTTTCCAGAACCCCTCCCACGCCCATCCTGCGTCTTTGACAGCAACGTCTTGGACCAGTTCGTAAAATTCCCTCTCCCAACCATCGTTCTCGTTTCCTTTTTCGGCGGTGGCTGCGGTCGAAAGCATGTCTTTAACGTCCGAAAGAGATTCTTCCACATGATCGAGCTCGCTAACAATCGACTGGAAGAGAGAGGGGAGGTTGACAGCGTTACACCAATTTCGATTGATCGATACGGCTTCTGTGAGGTTGGTTACTTGGTGGTACCAGTTGGAGGGGATAAAGATGGTTTCCCCCTGTTCTTGGGTTACTATTTGAACTTTTGCCCATGCTTGTGCAATGTCGGGATATTCCCTCCGCCCATTCTTCTCTGGATCGTTGGAAGTTCGGAGAAGGCGCTCGAGAGTAGCTATGTCAGGAACGAGCTGCGAGGTCGTCACAGCAGGAAAACGGCGCAAAGAAGGTATAGAAGACGGAGGGAACAAAAACCACCTCTTTCGCCCAACAACGTTGCTACTCCACGAATAGGACGTGTACACATCTCGATGCAACAGCGTTTGTGATCCTGCAGTACCGGCGTAGACGAATCGAAAGTCATCAACGTCTTTTTGTTCGGGGATGTTGTTCATCCAGTCGTCTGCAAAGATGTCTGGCACTGTGTAGGGTTCGGTCAACGCTCGTTCGGAGGAGGTTTCCACGTTGCGGCGAAGCTGCTTTATTAGGTGCCAATCTTTGATGTATATTGACTGTATTGAGCTGTCTTGTGCGTCATTGAAGCTGCGTATGAGATCAACGGCTTGGGCTATGGTCATATCGCTTCTGTCCTCTTTGGTTTCGCCTTCTGCGTTGATGCGAGTGATCACCACCGGTGAAAGGTGTGTGCCGTAATCCCGTCGGAGAGCGTCCCAGTTGACTACTTTCTGAGACTCATCTTTGCCGTCCGATTGTGTAGACGAGTCAGGAAGAGCCCAAGCAGATGTCCTAACAACGTCCCAATGAGCGATGAGTGCGGGCGGGAGGATGCACGGTCGATTAGGAAGCAGGCAGCGATCGAAGAACTCTGTGTAGCTCGGAACATGCGCGAATTGGATGAGCTGCTCTTCGGTTGTCACTGAAGGTCCTGCATGGCTGTCGGAAGGCATGACAACTCGAGCATGCAGGCAAAAGAGCGTGAGTGGGAGGTACTGAAGGTAGGAAGGAAAGAAAGTGGTCAAGAAGGAAGCTTCGGCAAGAAGGAATACCTCCGCTCCGCGTTCAGGGTCCAAGACTTTTTCCTTCCTGCAGAGTGCGGGTTTCGGCTCTCGGCTTCTTTGCAATCAGCTTTCCGCACCAAGCTGAGCTCGCTCACCGAGCTACTCAATCACATACGCCGCTCGAGCACACACCTCAAAGATTGGATGTTGAAGTGTAGTAGTACAGTGTATTATCGGTGATTGTGATTGTCCGAGACTTCGGCGTGCTGCAGGCATTGTTGCGTTGCGCTTCACTCACTCGATTTATCTGATGTCTTCGGTTCGAAATGGAGAGGCTGCTTCAATCGAGCAAATTAGCCGACGAGATCTCATACGCCATTCTCCTACGCAGGTACGGCATGTTCTCCTGCGCAAAGTTCCACTCATATTCATCGTCGTCGTCTCCATCATCACCGCTAGCAATGTTGAGCTTGCCTGCGCCCTCATCCAAGCTCTCCCCCTTCCAGCTGATCACCGGCGTCTCCAACGGAATAGGACTGTGCGGGTCCCGTCTACTGATCTGCTCGAGCGTCTGTGCTGCGAACACACCGCAGTCGTATCCATTCTCCTGCTGCGGGCTTTCGTCGCTGAAGAGGTTGGTCCAGCCTCGTAGGTCAATCTCCTTCTTTTTCTTGTCTTTTGCTTCTTGGGTGACATAGTGGCGCATGAGGTCAAAGGCTTTAGGGTTCGGAGTGCCCATCGAGTCGTAGTACTCGAAGCGGCGTCTGCGGAAGTTGATAGCACCGCAGACCCAGTGCGCGTTGCCAAGGTTGATAGGAAAGAGAATAATGTCCTTGGAGAAGATATCGATGCGACGAGTCCAACGCTTGACACCGTCGTAGCTTCTTTCCTTGAGATTCTGCCAGAAGAACGACGAGAAGAAGTGGACTCGCCAGAAAGCGTCTAGGGCAGGATCGTAAGGTCGGCGCAGCTGATGTTTTGCGCTCTTGCTGAGAGACTGAGCCGGGGAACCCTTGGATGCTGCAGCTATTGCTTCAGTGCGTTTCTTGTCTGCGTTGTTGGCTCGTTGAAGGATGAGGTTGCCGTAAAAGTTGATGACCTCGTCGTTGAGCCACTGACCCGGGCGCAGCTTTTGGATGTCTTGCGAAGATACTTCAGCACCTGGGATGGATGCGATCTTGCCAGGCTTGCTGAAGATGGCGCTCGCTGCTTTGTCCTGCTCCTCGGTCAACCTTGGCGGCAAAGCCTTCCGTCCAAGCACTCCTCTGAGCTTCTTCATCTTGGCTCGTACCTCCTTCGCCAACCTCTCCCGCTGCTGTAACTTGACTTGTGGCAAGGGCAACACTGCCGTCTCGGCATCCCTTCTCTGGCGCATGAGCCTCTTTGCCGTGGCCTCGTAGATTTCGCGCTGCGAAGTGTCCTCGCCATTGTCGGCATCGATCAACGTCTTGATCCTTTGTGCATAGGCAGCGAGAATTTGAAACTGCTGCGGGCTCATTGGCGGCTTGCGCGCCGAATCGCGAATTCGATTGACCTTCTGGACCGCTGTCATGATGCTGCGTTTCATAGCAGCCTCCTGATACTCAGCCACTTGTCGCTCGTGCTGCCTCTGGTAGATCGGGTCCTTCTTGCGGAAGCTCGAGCTACGACGCTTGTGCTTCTTTGGGGAAGATGAGGCCATGCTGCTGCCAGAAAAGGAGCGGCTTCGAGTGGATTGATGACGCCCAAGCTGCGGCGCGATGGTGGTTACAGAGGTACGACGGCTGGGTTGCACGAACATACTTTGACGGCTTTGGGATCCGATGTTGCGGATCTCGTCCGTAGCAGAGGCGTGGCCATTTGTAGCGAACGTGATCAGAGAAGTACTTGGAAGCGAGGTGAAGAGACCCTGAGCGTCAAGTTCGGCCTGGAGTTCGCGTCTTGAGGTGAAGCTGCGTGCCAAGGGACCGGTAAAGCTATATCTTGAGCGAGGGTTGCGCGAGCCTTGCGAGGCTGGTGGTGCGGAAGATGCGAATGGTTGCAGATTTGCGCCAGAGTCGAGACGCGGAGAGGCAGTAACGAGAGAGACGTCATTTTCCTTGTCCGGGTCGTTGTGACTTGAGGTGCTGTCCTCCGAGTCAGAGACGAGATCAACAACATCCGCAGTATTCCCAACCCTCTCTGCATCTGCACCGTCGCTTTGTCTAGCTTGTACGCTCTGTTCAATGAGCTGGGCTTGATCATCTTGCTCGTCGGCGGCCTCGAAAGCGGAAACAGAGGAGGTCCCGTGGTCTTCGGTGGAGAGAGACCTTGACCAGTCGAGCGGACCGTCGACTTGCTCGCCCGCCTTTGCGTTCGCAGCCTTTTCGATGTGATCCACATCGTCAAGACTTGGGAGAGTGGCTTTTTGGAGATCAGCCTCCTTGATACTTTCGGCCTCTTCTTGGACACTGTCGACCTCTCCTTGACCATTGTCTGCCTCTTTTGGAACATTGTCTGCCTCTTCTTGGGCATCGGCTACGGAGACTGACACGTTGACCTCCATAGAATGCGACTGATCCACTGGCGACGCTTGGTTATTTTGCGAGTCTGGGATCTGTGCTGCTTCCTCACCGTGATTGTTTGCGGCTGCGTTGTCGGCATTCTGCGCTTTGAGATCCTTGGTGTTTTCCGCTGTCGGCGCGGTGATGACTTCTTGTGATGAATCCTGTCTTTCTTCAACGGGCTCGTGAGCCAAATCAACGATCATTCTCTGTGAATCTTCGACGGCTTTGTCCTCCTTCACTGGATCGTCTGCTGCTACTGGCGGTGTCGGACTCGACGTAGGGGAAGTATCGACAATTTGCATCTCTGCAGCCTCCTCTGACGAGCTGCGGGTATCGGTGACAACAGCACGATGCGAGGTTGGCGAACGATGCGGAGATGTTCGTCTGAGCGGATCGCGGATCGCGCCTTCTTGAAACGTCGAGAACAGCGGCCTACCGTTGTCTGGACTTCTTGATGATGATGATCCGGGATCGGAAGCGGAATTGGCTTTGGACGGTGTGAGGTCAAAGAACCCGCTAGCGGAGGCTGTCGAGTCGTCCTGAGATGATCCTAGATACAAGTGGTCGGGATACGTGATCAGTCTTTGTGACTGCGATCTCGAGTCGAGCCTTGCACGCTTTCGAGATTCGGGAGTGAAGGTGTCGCCGATACGACCGAAGAAACGCAGAATTCGAGATCCTGACTGCGTCGGAGTTTCTGATGGTGCGGCAAACTTGGTGGAATTTGACCTCCAAGACGATGATGCTACAGAGGCTTGTGATGCTGAGTCGAGCGCTGCGCGCCCACGCTTGAGCGGCATAACGCCAGTGGCGGCAGCAGATGGTTGCTTGCGAACTTGTAGATGCGGCGGTGTCAATCGTGTCGGAACAAGTCGAGGCCGTTACTTTTGTTGTGAGCTGTACAGTCACGCCTGGTCTTGAATGAAGGGATGGCGTCGGATTGAGAGTGCAGAAGAGATGGCGTAGACGCTGAGCTTGCTGTGGTCAAGTTGGTGATAGTAACGGTGATAGTTGTATGGTATGGAGGTGTGAGAATGAAAGCTGAAAGATGCATAACGCGCTTCAACCGATGCGGAAGTCGGATTCTCGCTCAATTCACCGCTCCACTCAGACTGCGACTTGGACTTTCCGCTCGCTTTTTCCGCACCGAAAATCAATTTTGCAGGAAAATCGGTGTCAAAAAAGTGACCCTGAAAATCCATTAAAAAGATCTTCTCGAAAAGTGGAGGAACTCAGCCGCAATCAACACTTTCCTCCTTCTCATCCTTTTCTCGAGACCACCACGTCCTCAGCTGCTCGCATACCTGGTCAAAGGTAGCTATGGAGGCACATACAGAGCCACCAGATGGTGCGCTGCCATTTTCGGACGTCACTGGCCTGCTTGCCGCCGCTGCAAGTGCAGAGAAGCAACAAGCGCTCGTAGCACGCATCTTTCTACCTCAACCATCCGATCCAGCACCTTCTTCCTCGGTCGATGCATTCGCAAGATTTTCCAGTGTAGCAAAGCAACTCCAGCAATTTGTGAAAGACCACACTCGATCGTCTGACTATCTAGGCGGTCAAGATTATATCTGGCACAGGGAGCCGCCGTCTATCTCGGTCGTGTGCCCACCCTCGGCAACTCGATTTTCGACCACCAAGTCGAGCACACAGCAATCACCACATATTCTTTTCCATTTGAGGACCGGAGGCGAGTGTATCGAGGACGAATGGTTCGCGACACATCTGCTGCTCAAAGCATCGACACACTTCGCGCAGCAGCAGTTGTGCATTACTGTGGAAGATGAAGACGGCCAATTCTTGCTCATTGAGGCTGCTGATCACCTCCCAGAATGGGTGACACCGGAGTCTGTCGTCAATCGAGTATGGATCTTCGAAGGGCATCTGCATCTCGTTCCGCCTCAACACAAAAGCAATGAAGATGTCACTATCTCGCTTACGCATGCAGTAGCCCTCGTTACAGATCAGGCCACTATGACTCGTGCTTCGGACGACATTGAAGCTGCCGCCTTTGCCAGAGCCTACGAGTTCCCATCAGCAGCCGAGCCTCACCATCACACTACTTTGGCGTATCTGCAACGCAACGTCGCCCAAGTGCTGGCAGCTGAACCACAGCTCATCGCCGATTGCGTCACGTCAATACAGTCTCGTGATATCGTCAGCTCCCGGTCTGGATCGAGACTTGTTCATTTCCCCCCGCCGCCGCTGCCACGCTCTTTCAGCAGCGCTACGAACGCGCCAAAACCAGCTCAGCTCTCTGACGGCATATCCAAATTAAGCGATAATGGAACCATCTTGACCCCCGTTCGCATGACCCGCCATCTCTACGCTCAGCTACTCTACGACCGATTCTTCCCACCGCGTCAGCTTGGGCCACAATGGCAAACAGCAGTCGAAAAGTACCGTGCACGATTACATCGTCAGCCAGCTACCACCTCAGCACAGACAAAGATCGAAGACGAAGATGAGGTGCAGTCAGAAATGCGACAAGGTCGCTGGCATGACCTTGGCGCAAAGATTTGGTGCGGTCTCGAGATGGCTTACACCGAATCACTTTCTCGCCGAACCAAAAGCAAGGCTCACCCAATGGCATCGGAGGAGCCATCTATACCCGTACAAGAGCGTCAAAGACTCATCAGCTCTCTCCAGAAGCTAGGCTACTTTCAGGGCGAGATTGAGGGCAGTGCAAAGTGGAAGCAGCTGGAAGCCGAGGCTTTGGCGCAATACCTCAAGGGATCGAAATTTTTACAGGGCGAGGGCGACTCTGACGCTGCTCAAGACAGCCTTCTTTGCGACACTGTCGATCGCGTCCTCCAACGCAGCAGCCCTGCTTCTCCTCCCCTTAGGGTCGTTCCTTCGGACTCTCCCGCGGCGACTTTCAAACAGTACGAAGACGATGATTCATGGCTACGACTCAACCCCGACGACGTTGACTCTATCCTCCAGACCAAAGCCGGCCCTGCCGGAACCTCTCGCCCCATCGACGAAGCCGACACCTTCCAACGCCTCGGCGCTTTCAACAGCAAAATGGAAGACTTTGTCAAAACTAAGTCCGACGTGCAAGGAGCTTTGTTTCAAGACGAACTCGGGGGCGAAGATATGCGTCTCGACGACGATGACTTACTCTTTGAGGATATGGACGACGAAGAGATCGAAAAGCAAATTCGTTCAGAGGTCGAAAAGCGTTTACGGACGGAAGGAGAAACCGAGAAACGCAAAGTGCTGGAAAGGTTGCTGCCGAAGATGTCGCAGCAGGAATGGACGCGCAAGCCTAACCTCGCTGACCTGGATATGCAGTCGGGCGAAACTGCGAAGGATGACTTTGTCGCTTCGATTGATAAAATCGCTGCTGCTCGCGACGGCGCAGCTACCACAAAGGATGAAAGCAGTGCGGTGGGCGGGAAGGAAGTCGCCGTGCGTCCCCACAACAACCTTTTGGCAGCTCAAAGCGAGTTGAGTCGCCGATCGGCATCGCAGTACATGCGCGAGACGTCTACTTTGCTCTCTTCCCAAAATCATCAACGCTACGATGGGGCTTCGGACTCGGACGAAGAGGAGATCGAACAAGAGACTTCACCGGAAGTACGACGTCAGCTTGCCAAGGAGTACGATATCGAACCTGACGCTCCTCAGACAGCAGCAACGACGGCGGCTGCAACGGTAGCTGAAGGCGACTCTGGGCCGAGAGAAGGGTGGGAGGATGTGGCGGGTGGACTTGAAGAAGGGCTCCAAGACGAGGAAACGGAGGTGGGCAACCTACTCGAGTTTGCAAGGATAAGTTTGGGGTTAAGTAAAGAAGAGTATCAGGGGATATTGGAGGAGAGGAGGAGAAAGGGGAGGTATGTTCCCTCCGCCACACCTCAGAGGGAGAAGAAGGAGGGAAAAAAGGGTGAAGCAGAGCAAAAGGAACCTCGGAAGCCCGAAAACTTGGATTCTTTCGAAAGCGTCATGTCTGCCATGGAGGAGCAATTGCATTGGATGCAATCGACGCAACGGATTCCTCCTACGAAATCTTCGAACGCCACGCGGTCTTCGTCCAGCGCTGGGGGATATCCCGAACCAGCCAAATCGGCTAAAGCAAAAGAAGCGGACGAGGAAGGGGAGGAGGAGGGGGAGGAAGCCGAACTGCTCACACACCTACTCAAATCAGGTTCCGATCTCCCCTCATCCCTTCTACACCATCTCCATAGCATATCCGAAGGCAAAGGTACAGGTGGAAATGCAAACGAGGCAGTGCAAGCAGAGCAATTGGAAGGTTTCTTGCGATCTTTCCAGGCCCAAGCTTCGACGATGGGGCCAGGTTCGGGAAGTGGACCTGTCGAAGTGTTGATGCGGCGCTTCGGGTTGGGTGGGTTACCTGCTGATCAGGATAGGCCTGCTGGACAGTAATGCGTTACTTGTGTACCGTATACTAGCGTGCGGCCAGGCAATTGTATAACAACGTAATCACATAATCACAGACGTAAATTCAGGCAAGCGGATGAACAGGAGCAATATCAGAGCATGAGACATTGCGAAGATAAGCACTCAAGTGGAGAAGAGCATCGGTGCTCGCAAAGTATCCTTTCTCACGGGACCTGGTGTCCTGACGTCTTCTTCGTCGCCTTCGTTCATCCTTCCGTGTGGAAGTTGAAGCTGGAGACGTCCAAACTCATCGGTTACTGTCATTGGTGACGGCTGTTGCTGTATCGAGTTCTCCCTCGGTGGAATGACGATCCTGCTTGATCGTGGCAGAGCTCCACCCGCTTCAGAGTGAATCAGGTTACTGCTGGCTCTTGAAGGAATCGCAAACGTGTTGGCCTCTTCACCGCCTCGATAGGGTAGGTGCTCATCGGAAGCGTGGTCTGCAGTGAGAATGTTTCTCGACCTGTCTCCTGCCATTCCCATACCTGCTGCGGTCATCGCAGGCGCCAATGACGCCGCAGCACGCAACGCCGTATCGATCCTGTCGAGCATGCCTTCGCCTAACAATGGAACAGGACTCCAGTATCCACCAGCAGCAAACCCTTTTCCTTGAGGGAAAAGGGTGCTACTGGCGTGACTCACGCCGCTTGCGTCGGAAGTCTCACTTTGTTTCCCATCGTCATCCTTCTCCCCTTCGACATTGACTTCGCCTAATGATTGCGAAGGTGTCAGCGACGGCGACGCAGAAGGAAGAGAAGCAACGGAGGAGCGACGAGAAGAAGAAGCAGATCCAGGATTGGACGAATCGCCATTGACGCTGCGAACAGAAGGCGTGCCCGTACCGGTGAAGTGTCCACGCCCGAACCCGAAGGCGTCTCCAGGTGTCACAATGAGGGTGTTGCGTCGTGTCGGCAAAGCGAAGGGCAGCATCTCTCGGCTGTTGAGCAGTCCATCACCCTTTGTGGGAGAGGGAGGAGCACTTCCCAGGTTGCCATCATCGTGGAGTCCTAGCGGTGGGCCGGCGGCTGACCAAGGTGGAACGTAGTCACTCATGCTTTTCCCCGGCGTGAAGAGCGAGTCGATCATGTTTTGTGCCGACTTGGCTGTTGCTTCTGCTACCGTCAACGGCTCCGCTTCCTGCCTGGCCAGCTTGGCTGTACCTGTGCTGCCGATACTCGTATCACCTTGACCTTCTCCATCCTCTCCGTTGGCCAATGCCACGTTTTCGTCTTCATCTTCGTCGTCGTCATCCACCATCATTTCTTCATCAAGCGATCGCGATTCGGGGGTATAATCCTCCTGCCTAGCCGTACCGGATCTCTGATGACTCGAGTTCTGTTTCTTTCTCAGCTTCTTCCTCTGCTGTACCTTTTTCGCCTCCTCTTTCGCCTGCCTCAACTGATCATCCTGTCTCCGCTTCCAGTCGATGATCAACTGATCCAGATACTGCAAGCATTCTTCACTCATCCTCGTCTCTCCGACTTCATACCTGTAGTCCTTGACAACCCTTCGCATTTGTATTGGCGTCAACGCTTTGAGACCTTGCATCGTCGCGATCAATCCGTCGAACTCTTGCAGAGTACTTTGGCATTGCAGCCACGAAATGAGTTGCGATAAAGGCGAGAGGTGGGCGTGAACGATGCTCAGTGGGAGAGCGTTGCTTCGTGCCCAGTCCTCAAGCGCGCTCACGTTCATGCGGATCTGGATGGCTCTTGAGCGACAGATGTATCGCTTACGAGTGATGACGCGGTTGAAAAGCTCGCAGCCGACCCAGAAAAAGATCTGGGAAAAGGCTTGGATGATGATGGCCGGATTGATTTCGTAGAATTGAAGAACCTGGAGTGTCGAGGTGAGGAGAGAGCTGATGGTTCGCGGCGAGGGGGCGGCAAGAAGATCGACAGCACTGGCCGCGTACGAGTCCTCGCGGATCGCGCGGAAGGGCTCTCCCATATTTTTGCGTGGTGAGCCGTCGCCGCCGGCGTTGCGAGAGTAGGAAGGCCCAACGCTGGCCGAGCCGAAGGGATTCGAGGGTCGACCATTGCCGATCGAAGGTGACCTCGAACCTGACGAGCCATCTGGTGTGCCTGCTCCGAGGTGGTTGGATGACGGTGGATCTTCCTTCTTGCTCCCACCGCCGAAGATCTGACTGAGAGGCATGCGCGAGCTGGGACTCGAAGTCATACCCTGCGAAAGCGAGCCTTGGGCTCCGATGCCTTTGACACTTCCTGCTAGTGTTTTCATGAACTTCCACTCGCCTTCGAATCGTACCTCGTCAAAGCCAGGAATAGCCTCGTGATCCAACATGGCCGCGTCAAGCACCTTGTCGATGCGTCTCTCTGCATCGCGTATGATGAAGACGAAGATCTCGTTGAGCAAATCTGCCAACAGTCCGCGATACTCTTTCACCGAGCTGGACCTGCGGAGCGTGCGGTCCTTGTCCATGTAGTAATGGAGCAGACAACAGTTGGACAGCCAGAATGCCAAATACGTCATGTCTGTCGGATGTGAGTAGATGACGCCCTCGATGCGGTCGATGGCGCTCAAGAAGAGCTCCTCGAGCAGATCTTCGTCCTGCAAGAAGCAAGCGTACCGCGCGCAAAGGAAGAGGACGTTGGCAGGCGCGGCACGGGACGTCCACGGCGCTCTGACCGGCCTCATGTTGGTGATGAGCATGCTGAGCAATGGCTCGAGATCGGCAGGACCGAAGACGAGCATCTGGTCATTCCGGACGTTCTTCCAGTCGAACTCGACGGACAACAGATCAGCCCCGACTTCAGCAGCACCACATCCAGAGGCGAGATCCGTGTTTATCGCCTTGGCTGCCGCCCCTCTCCTGCGTCGTGCAAAGGTGGACGAAGATCCTGAGGGATCGTCAACGGAAGTGCCTGGTGTTGCGTCGGATGTGGTGGGCTCACCCACCAACGTGTTGAGATTGAGCTCAAGCAGCGTAGCGATGTCGGCCAGTGCATTCTTGCGAGAGTCGCTGAGCTCCTTCTGCCTGTTCTTCTGCTCGACAAGATGGGCTCGTTCGTATCTACCTACGAGTCGGCGCTGAGTAAGTTGTGAGCCGGTTCTCGAGTGGCCAGGCTTGAACGGCCTTGTCGATGGCAGCGATGTTCGCTGATTGCGTGTTGGGCTGGCGTTGGCATTCTGACCATCCGCTTCCGTGAATGTCGAAGATGAAGGCGAGCCGCGATCAGCTGCGCTGTCGAGGAAGAGACTGTTCAGGCGCTGTGCGGCTGACTGTTGAACAGACGTGCATCGCTGATGCTCGTAGATGAGATCTGCGATGGCTTCTTGCTCGGTGGAAGCCGGTTTTGAAAAAGGAGTGGACCCGCCGGGATCGGACTCTAATGATGTGGAAGCACCTGCCTCGGGTGCAGCTGACAAAATGAAGTCTTCACAAGTGGTGCCCTTGGTGCTTTTGGCGTCAACATCGGCACCTCGACTGAGTAGGAAGCTGGCAAGGGGAAGATTGGAGCTATTGATTGCCCACATGAGTGGTGTCCAGCCGCATGCGTCCCTTTCGTCGATCTCGGCACCATTGAGGATGAGCATGGTGACAGCATCGATGTGCCCAGCGCAGGTCGCGAGTACAACAGGACCGGTACCTTCTTCATCGCGCAGCTCGGCAAAAGCAATCTTGGGCCGACCGTTCGCGTCTTTGGTAGGAGGGTCATGCGAGATGATGTGTCTTGCTTCAGCTCTGGAATCGAGCAACCAGGAGAGCATGTCGGTATCTCCATTGCTGGCTGCTCTCAGCAGCGCTTTGCTGAGTTTGTGCTTTTTGGTTTGTGCATCGAGACTGGAGGAGCGTGCGATTTGCCTGAGGATGTCGAGAGATGGACATAGGTCAAGGATTGGATCTTGTACAATGCTCAGATCCAGCTCGGCACTGGGTGGAGCCGAAGTGGACGCAGCAGCATTGTCATGTCGTCGAGACCCTGCTTCAAGCGACAACGACGACTGGTGCACGTCATGCCGATCAGTGTCCCCATCGAGGCAAGATGAAGTCACTGCGGAGGCCCCAAGGTCCGACATGGTTTCGATGCGATGGACGTAGTGGTGAGCGTGATTCAGTCAAGTCGATCCATTATGACGAAGCTCCTTTCCGTCGGCCTTCTCGATGTATGAGAGAATAAGACGCGGGGAGTTCAGTTGCCTTGGCCGTGTCCTCAAGATCTCGATAGCGTGCGAGATGCTGTGAGATTGCGCCAAAGTATGGCTAGTCCACTGTTGTTGGCCTAGCTTTGAGAATGGTCGCACCAGGTAAGAAGGCGAGCACAGGAAGCGATGACAAGCTTCTGCCTAGCCAGGTAATGTGTGTCAGCGAGCTGCAATGTGAAGGTGGGGATGATGGAGGCAAAGTGAATCGTGGACTAAGGTCAATTGATGGAAAACCTAATCTAGTGTTGCTTGTTCAAACACGGGATCCGGAAGCTCAAGAAGCAGCAGCAGCAGCAGCAGCAGCCGCCACGAGAGCGTGAGTCTGTGTGTGAGAGTGTTGTTCTCCGGTGTCTGAGCTGAACTGCGTGTGTTGCTTGCTGTCTTTTGGCTCGCAAGCTGCAGCTCAAGATTTTCCGGCTCCACAGTGCAGCCTCGGCGACCAAGCTGGACCGCGCTGCAACAAATAGCCAAAAAGCCAAAAGAGAAAAACCCTTTTTTTTTGGCTTTTGGCTGATTGCAGCAGGCTTGAGACACTCAGACATAGCCGCACATTTTCGCAGCTGCGCATTCTACGTCAAATCCCCGATAATAACGCTTTTCTTGAGCGATTGAGGTTGATTGGCGATCATCATTACAACTGAAAGAAAAAGTCGTTCCCATCTCGAGTTGAGTTGGAAAAAGTCAAGAAGCTCGCAATGGCCTTGTCAGACCTTTCTTCTCTTCTACATACCAGAGTCTGAAGGTGACGGAAGTTGACCTTGACGCATCATCCAGTCCCTTCACGCCTTGCTTCCTTCGCATCTTTATGATGCTGAAGAAGGCAAGGACGGAAGCCGAAGGCTCTGAGAAAGGTTCGTTTTTCATAGCGAAGGCTGACTTTTTTGAGTGTGCCCCGTCTCTGTGCTTTCATAGCACGGCCTATAGTCGAGGGCACAATTGTGTTCAGCCACATTCTTCCCCTATCGCAAGCTTTTGACTGGCAAGGCCATTCATAGCGCTCCTTTTCTCGTTCAACAATCTGCAGCACAGACAACCAATAGCATGTATGCACACATGGCACCACCTGACTGTGCGCCTGAAAAGCGAGGCTTTTCCGAGAGGACATATGATCTGCTCGGTTCTGATCTATTCGAGGGCCATATCTTAGCTTGAATTCGGCAGATTGTTAGCCACAGTGCGCCAATCTTGGGAGAACTGCTTGTGGTCAGACCCGAAGACGCATGGCTACGTACTGGACAACGAGAGTCGGAAGATGAGCAAGAGTCTTGGCAACGTCGTCTCGCCCCTCAGCAT